>PVKZ01006711.1:0-31341 GCA_004027375.1 Macroglossus sobrinus | reverse complement strand
TATTTTATGGATAATTATGATGTCATGTATATTGCAGATATTTTATCCCAACTAGTAATTGTCTTCGAACTTTGTGATGGTTGGGATGTACAGAAATTTAAAAGTTTTAAATCAACTTCATTCTTCAGTTGCTTTAAAATTTAAAGTTGTTTAGGAGGCATTCTCATTTCTTTCCTAAGAATTGTCTATTCATCTTCTTCCTTAGTGACTTTTAGGAGTTCTTTAAAATTTAAAAATTTTAAAGCAATTGTGTTATGTATAGGAATAATCTCCTCTAAGATAATACACATATTAGTTATGTTTTATTTAAACCTTTAATCTATGCGATATTTGTGTACATTTTACCATTTATTATCCAGTTAATGTCATTTATTAAAAGTTTTGAATTTCTTATTTGAAAGGCTATTTGGTGATCAGGTCTAAAATAAACTTGCATTTGATTTTGAACTACTCATTGCTTTTTATTGATCTGCCTTATTTCTACATCGTCAACCATTTGTTGTCCTGATGGAGAATATTTTAAAACCTCATTGGGTAAATTCTGTTCTTACTTCTTTTCTGTATGTGGACCCAAGAGGTAAAATTATAAGCAGTGAGTGCAAGCTACAGGAAGCATTTAGGTTCTATATGTAACTTAATAACTTAGTTGTTGAAAGAGAGAGTGTGAGTTCTTGAGGGGAAAATAGGAGGGGGGATTATAAAAAAAGTTGAAGAGCCATGAAAGACACACTAGTGCCAAACTGTGACTTTCTTCTGGAGTAATTAAAAACATTAAAAGATTTGCAAAGGGAGTAATATTCTCCCTCTGTAAGAAAATAGTATGCAATTTAAGTGTTCCGCCTAGAATAGTCTTTTACTCTGCTGTTGATACCTGTTCCTCACCTTGGAAGACTAGGTGGCTCGTAGAGTAATTGTGAGGATTAATGAAGATTAATTACTTAAGTGACCTTTCAGCGCTTTACTGGTGCTCAGTATGTGGCAATTATTAAAGATGAATTGGTGAATTCAGAAAGAAGCGTTCTCCCCTTGCCTTCCTCTTCCCTGATGATGTGACAAGAGCATAGTAGAGGGAGCCTTTCTTAGAAGTGAAAGTGCACAGAAGTCACTCTTGTTAGAGCAGGTTTTGATTCTGTAGGTCTGAGGTGAGTCCTGAGGTGCTGTAGTTCTAACAAGCTCCCAGATGCTGCTGATGCTGCTGATGTGTGGACTACATCTTTAGTTACGTGCTTGTAGAGAGGATTGAAGAGCTATAGTGGAGGCTGATCTAGATTATGTAAGACCCCTTGCAGTCTCCAGATCTGTTGGCTCTCTGCCTGGACAGATCATTCACAGTTCCACAAATTGGAACCTCACCAGGGGGAGGTGGGGGTGGTACATATTTAAAATATTACACTGGTCTTCTACAAAATTTAAAAGGTATATAAGGGAACTCTGAAAAATAAATTTCCCTCATACCCTTGTTTCCTAACCACTCTGATTCTTTCTACAGAAGCACTCATTATTATTGTTTTTTTTCTGTGTGTATTTTTTTCAGAGGTAATTTATACATATATAACAGACATTTTTAAAATTTTCCCTTTATTTTTTAAACCTTGCTTTTGTTCACCTGAAAATATATTATAGAAATTATATTAGTATAGTTAGGGCTGCTGCGATTTAAAAAAATAACAGCGTATGGCTATCCTGTACTTTAATCAAACAGCCCTCTATTGATCAGTATTATTTGCAAAATTTTGCTAGCACAAACCATGTTGCAGTTAACACATCTCATTTCTAACTGATGGATTAAAGGACATATGTATTTTAAGTTTTAATGGATAGTGCCACATTTTTCTCCATAGGTGTTTTGGCAATCTACAGCCCCACCAGCCACATATGGATTGCTTTTTTCCCACATGCTGGCCTACTTGATATGTTGCCAAATGTTTTGATCTTTGTCAAAATGATAGGCGATAAATGATGTCTCATTGTGGTTTTAATTTGCATTCTATATTATGATATTGAGGCATCTAACAGTTGTTTTGGAGGCATTCTCATTTCTTTCCTAAGAATTGTCTGTTCATCTTTCTCAGTGACTTTTAGGAGTTCTTTATAAATTAAAGGAGATGAGTCATTTATTTGTGATATGAGTTACAACCATCTTCCCCATATTGCTTTTCTTTTGACATAAAAAGTCAGACATAATCATTTTTATATAAACTTATTTATCAGCTTTTATCTTGTGTTTTCTGTCATAGTTAATATCACCCTCTCCCACACTTTAAAATACAAAGAATAATTTCCTGTTTACCTCTAGCATTTTTAAATTTTATTATTTTATACTTAAAACTTTGATATATCTAGAATTTATCTACATGTAAGATGGATCCAGCTTTATTTTTCCAAATGGCTGCCTGTTTGACAAAACATCACTTACTGAATAATTTTCCTCCTACCCATTGATTTAAAATGCTACCTGTTCCTACATATATTACATTATATTACATATAACATGTATTTGTATCTATTACTGAACTTTCTACTCCATTCTATTGATTTATCTCTTCTTGAACCTATCTCATGCTACTTTAATTTTTAATATGTTTTCAAATATTAAATATCTGGTAGGTCTGGTCTCCACTGATTATTATTCTTTTCTTTTTTCTCCCCAGCCATTTTTAAAATTATGCTTACTTTTTATTTCCTATGTAAAGTTTAGAGTATGCTTGTCTATGCTTGCTTTGTTTAAAAAAAATTCCATTGGTATTTTTATTGGAAGTATGTTGCATTTATAGATTGATTTAAGAAAACTGATATTTTTTTATGATACCAAATGTTCTTATCAAAGACTACAGTATGCCTTCATTTGTTTGCTTTCTTTTTGTCTCCTAGCATTTTAAAGTTTTCTATATGTAGATCTTGTAGATCTTTTATCTTTTTTGTTTCTATTGTAAATGAGATTATTTTCTTGTATTTTTCTAATTTACTGTTGTTTGCATATATAACACTATTAGTTTCAGTATGTTAATTTTGTGTCCATCAATCTTAACAAATTCTCTCATTTCTAAACATTTGGCAATTACTTTTCTTGGATTTTCTTAGTAAATAATATCTTAGCAAGTACTTCTACAGATATTATTATTGTCCCTTCTCCAATTTTTATATTCTTTATCAACCAATTGTATTGGTTAGTGGCTTCAAAATAAGTGTAAATATTAGTAGTGACAAAGATTCCTTGTCTTATTTCTGACTTTAATAGAAATACTCCTTGTACTGGTTTCCAGGTAAGCATGATAGATTTTGGTTGAGATATATATTTTCTAGCATTGAATGTACAGCCCTTCATGCTTATTTTTAAATGTTTTTTTTTTAAATCAGGAATGGATTTCAAAATTTTCAAACACCTCTAGTGTTTATAGGGATCAGCATATGATTTTTCTCTTTGACCTATTATCATAATAAGTTACATTAAACTATGAATATTTGAAATCATCTTCCTGATATCTAGTATATGAAGGCTTTCCTCTATAAACCTCAATGTCATTTTCATTAGACTACTAGCGGCTTTCTTTGAGGCCCAGGAACTGGATTATCCAGGGTTATATATCTGTGGTCTTATTGTTTTTTGCTCTTTCTACTCTGAGTTTTCCTAATGCCCCTGAATGGGGTCTTCAGGTCAAGTCACATGGGTGGCTTTTCCATTCAAGTCTGATTTCTCCTCCTAGAGAAACCCTTTGTAAACCTTTCATTCTTCAATACGCAGCTAGAGAGAAGTAGAGGGGGAAGAGCCAGCCACTTCTTGAATTCCTACTTCTGACGACTTGGAGCTGCCCAGCTTCCTCTAACCTCTCTGGCAGGAGACGCTTCATAGCAGTCTTTACACATGTGCCTGATCAGTTGCCTTACCACCAAGCAATCATCAGCACCCAGCCTCCCAGCACTGCCTGGGGCATGGCTGGCACCTACTGATTCATCTGGTTGCGTCCTGGAGATGTGGACTCAGCCAGGCTGGTCTAACATGCGTCCTCAGCAGTTTCTCCAAGTGCCGAGTCAGCCCAGGTGGTGATCTTTCATGAGGCCCAGGATCCTCTAGTATGGAGTCATGTCTCCTCAAGTCCTTTTATCTCCCCATCTCATGTACAGACCCCGGGGCCAGGATGGTTTTCCAGAGGCAGCAAAATCACACCTGGGAAATGTCATTCTTTCTATGGGAGAAAGTGTCAATTTAGGATAATTCAACAGATAGTCTTTAGCTTCTATATATCAGCTCAATGTTGGGTACAGAAAGGGAGGAATAGAAAGATGAATATGGCCTCCGTAGCTTTTGAGTGTTCTCAATTATTAAGTATATAACTAGAACAAATAAGTGTTCTGTGAGTGCTGTGGACTAACTTCTCTGCCTCCAGTCTCCCCTTTTAATCCTCCTTTTGCTCAGCTTCCAGAGAGATCTTTCTAACATAAACCCAATAATGCCAATTCTGTGCTTAATATCTCATCTTTGCTTTCAGGGTAAACTTCAGAGGTAACCTGACACATAAAGCCTTTTGGAGTCTGGCTCCAGTCGTGGTGACCTGCCTCATCTTCCTCTATTCCCCTTTTACAGATAATAAAACCCCTTTATCTGTACATAGCATGCGCTCTCTCACTTCTGTGTCTTTGGACCAACTCTCTCCCCTGTATAGAATGCCCTTTCCCCTCCCTTTGCCTGAAGATCACCTGCTCATTTTCCAAGACTCAGATCAAATGTTTTCCCTCTGATATCCCCTTCCCACATTTAGTTCTATTTTTTTCCTTTTTAAGCCATTTTCACATTTCTCCTTAGCACTTTTCTCAATGTTCTATAACTCTTCTAGTCCAGTGGTTTCCAAAGCTGGATATGGGAAGAGTGGAACCCCACCTTTATTTTTTGTATACTTCATAGTGTGCCTAATATGTTGGTACAATAGTACATATATATACTTCATGATTAATAAATATACCTATATTGTGGTTGTATGTTCAAAAGTTGTTTTACCGATAGAGGTTAATAATCTGAAAAGTTTAAGTCATTGCTCTAGTAGTTAGTTAGATCTTGAAGGCCATGAATTCTTATTTGTCAGCACTCAATAAAAATTAGTTGAATAAGTGAATAGCCTCCTCTATATGAGTGAAATGATGATCAGTGTTTCAAATGAGATACAAACAAGATGCCAAGTGTAGAAAGAGTAGAAGCATGATTATGCATCAGTTCAGGAGTCAAAGAGCCTGGTTTCAAATTATTTCTTTAAGAAGGATTCAAAATGCCTGCTGAACTGTCTTAAGGAGTGTTACTCATCTTTCTAGACCAGGGTTGGCAAGCTTTCTTTGTAAAGAGCCAGGTGATAAATATTCGGCTTTGTAGGCTATACAGTTTCTACAACTATTCAACTCTGCCATAGCCAAAGTCAACATATTAACAAATGGGTGTAGCTGTCTCTCAATAAAGCTTTATTTATAAAAACAGGTGACTGTCTGGTTGGCCTGGGGGCCATATTGTGCTGATCTCTGTTCTAGGTGATAATTTCCTAGCTTGCATAATCATTGTATTATATGAGAGACCTTTGCAACATGCCTAGCCCGTAATTAGTTGTTAAATAAATGTTCAAAAATCTCAGCAATGATTAGTTCTGATTTGGAGTCTTTCAAGAAAAGAGATGTTTCAGATGTCTTTAGATCTGAGTCTCCCAGTTAGGGGAAGCAGGTGGGAGCAGGCACTAGAGAGGGAATAGTCAGTCTAGGAAAGAGCATACACAAAGGCCCTGATGCCCCTTGCGGGGATCCTGGAAACTGCTGCAGCATTCCCTGGTGGTACAGCAGAAATAGTAAGGGGTAAACTCTATCTTAATGGTGAAATGGAGACAAGGGAAACCTTTCTTCCTGTAGTGAGATCATAGAAATTGCATGTCAATACCGGTGCTTGGCTGTGTCTTGTGACCTTCTGGGTGACATCTTTTGATCCTGACCTCCGCTAACTGATGCCACAACTTTTGGCTTTTTTGTTTTTCTGAACTGGACTTTCTTCCTGTTCATATGTTTAGGGCAGTTGGTTCCCATTCTGAGCTTTAAACCTGTCTCAGTATTTCATGCCCCACCCCAATGGATGAAAATCAATGGCCCTCTAACATCTGAAGTCTGGAAGAAAAGGGGCTTCTTGACCAGGATTTCTCAAGGTGCCATCTGTGGAGCACCTGGTCAGTGTCCACTAGAAAGGAAAACTCCTGAGCCCTGTCCAGTGCTCTGGAGCCAGGATCTCTGTTCTGGGCCAATTGTAACTAGCTTCCAGGTGATTTGTAGAAACACCACAGTTGAAGACCTGCTGCCATTCTGTCAAAAGCATTAAAAAAGTTTTTTCCAAGTCCTCCCTTTAAGTTACCTTAACCAGTTACCTTAGATCTTTGAATCCAGTGTAACCAGAGGAAGAAAATTAAGCCAACCACTAGCTTGCTTGATTTAACCCCCATAACATTTATTTAAAAAAATAATAAATTGTGCAGTGAATAAGTTTACATCTATGCGGATTTCAGAGACTCTTCTAAGGTGCCCCTTATCAAGCATCCCTGTCCCTGGGTGGAACCTGCACACACAACTAACTTCTCCAGTTAGAACACTCCTGCGGGGCTTTGCTCTTCACACCTGCTTGATTTGCTTTCACATATGTGGTCTCCCTGCAATGGAGATTTCACCTTGGGTTTTCCCAGTGCAAACTGTCAAGCTCAGATTTCCTGGTTAGAATCCTCCACAAGTCTTCCCCAGCAAACTCTAAATTGATAATGGGGTTAAGGAGCCTCTGATGATCTCATCTCATGAGCCTCTGCTTTGGTGATCTTTCAGACAGGCTAGTGCCTTCACTAAAATTCAGTGGGACATGAGTTTTATCCATCAGATTAAAAAAATGGCATAGCCACCCCTTTGAAAAGTAATTTTGTCATCTTCAAGATCATAGGATTAGTTCCCAGATATTTAATCAATGAATTATTGTGCATATAACTCATGTATCAGAACTTGCATAACAAAGAATGAGTCCATCTATCATCTATCTGTCATCATCATCATCATCATCATCACCATCATCTATCTTTGTGTGTATGTATATACATATGTACATCTATATTTTCATGATATGGATATTTGCAACAAATTTGTACTTTAGTGAGTGACTTCATTAATTGTAAAAATTTCCTGGCAATGGAGAGGGCAGGGTTATTCTTTGTCTTTCAGATGAGCAAACTGAAGTACCAGGAAGTGAAATGGTGTTTCAGAGGGCAAAGGACTGGCATGTTGCTGAACCAGAGCTCACGTGCAGATTCTTGAACCTGTAAAGATGTCATCTGGTTTCTCAGTTTGGGCTGGGGTCTACCCTGGGCTCTCTATCCAAATACAATCAAGAGCTGTAGACACCCTTGGAGAAGAAATCATGGAACATTTTGCAAGTAAAATGCATCCAAATAATAAAATGGCTTGGGGTTCTGGCACCCCATGAAATCTCTCAGCTATAGATGAGGCAAAATTGCTTCTTTGTGAGACACACTTCCGGGAAAGCCAAAGAAAGCACTAGATGGCAGTATATGAACATTAACCAGGAGAAAGGGTCCCACTCTTGATTTTGAACTTCTTGGGACTGCTGTGGTGAAAGCCGGGGCCAGGAGGTTCCTCTGGAACTCGCCTTCCAGGAACAATGAATTCAGAGATCATTGTGACGTTGGGCTCTAGCCCGAAGCAGGATGGCCGTACTTTGGTTCTGTGAGAAGCTACATTGGTGGTTCTCAGCTCAGCTTGCACAATAAAATCATCTGGCATTCTGATTTCACTTGACCTGGGCTGGGGCCTAGGCATTGGTATTTTTGGTTAAAGCTCCCTCGTGTGCCCCCAGTGTTTATAACCTACGCCAGATTGGGGCCACCTGCCCCTGGGTTTCAAGAACCCAACCGAAGCAGCTCGGTGTGCATTCTTTCATGATATTTCAGGCACCAGGCAGGCCACCGAGGATGCAGAAATAAATGAGACATTTAAAACATGGTCTCTAAACTCCGGAAGCCACAGTTCCAAGGGGGCTGAAATTTAAAATTCTGAATGGGATCCAGTTGTATGGTGAAATATTCCTGTGGGGCAGTCCCTGATCTGCTCTGCCTGATTTTGCGTAACTCATGTGACCACTCCATGATTCACTTTCTTCGGTGGCTTTTGAAGGGATTCCTCATAGGGAAAATCAGGATGATGAGCTAGGTGTCTTCAAGGATCTGTGGAGGTATGGCCCTAAAGGCAGTATGTTTCCTCAGTCACATTCTGTGTGTACCCAGGCTCAGTGTGGCTGTTTTAGAGGGGGATCGAGTCCTGGCCTGGCATTAGCTCAGCTTTCCAGGTAGGACAGGGGCTATTGCTGCTGCTGCTTTTGGGTCTAACTGTTCTCATTTGCCAATGGTAGCACTTTACTTCACTGTAGAAGAAATTAGTTGTTGATGATAGAGTATTTAAAAACATACAAATTCTGTGTGCTTCTTTTTCAGATATGTGTTTCAGACCAGCTATGACTGGGGATGGAGGTGATGTCTCCAAACCACAGAGAACTCCCCTCCCCCATTCTTGCTCCCATCTCTGTATCCCTAGCTTCATCACACTGATGGGATTTCCCCTAACATAGGATGACCTCTAGAAGGTTACTTCATAATCTCTTCCTTAGTGAGGGTTTGATGGGGCACATTCAGGAATGGGGAGGAATCAATAGTAATAGCCTGCGAGTCCTGATATGCAGTTTATGCTTAATAAAGACTTGCAGAACACAGACCAGATCTTACTCATCTCATTCATTTTAATAACTGGCACAGGGCCTGGTACCGAGTAGGTGTGAGTGAATGTTTGTTGAATTAAGGTTTCTGTAGTTTGAAGTATTTAATTATATCAAGTTGATATTAAATATTCAGATCTTAGTATTGGAAATAGCTCTGATGCTATTTGCATCTTATACACATGGAAAATAATGAAATAGATTGTTTTCATCTTTGTATAAGTTTCTAGGGAGCTCAGAGATAAGTTAGTGGCCCACCTCTAGCAAATAACTAAGAAAGCCCCTATGCTACATATGTGATTATATGATCAATTAGATGACTATATATAATTATATAGTAAGACCTTATGTAATGTAGTTGATTATAAAATCAATTCAATGATTATATGTAATTATATAATCACATATGTGATTCTGTGACTTCTGATTTCACTTACTTTTCTCAAACTTGATATTTATTATACTGGTTTATTATTGCAAACTTGAATTAATGAGTGAATAATATTTTTATCTGCGTCTTCAATTAAATTCAGTGTTTAAAGAAATTTATCACTCTGAAAATCACAGTCTCTCAAAATAAACTGAAATGAATTGGAGGATCTTCTGGAAAATAGACCCAGAGAGGCAGAGTGACCTGCCTGAGATGACATAAAAATCCAGTGGCTCTGAGTTAAGCCCGATTATTTTTTAGTCTTGATCTAAAGTATGTTCTGTTACTCTAAAAACACTTCTTTTGATCTTTTAAGGGAGATAACCATCCTCAAATACCTTAAAAAATGAATGTAAAGAAAAGTATGTTCATCCAGTTGCCCCTCAGGTAAAACTAGTGATAAAACAAGAGAGCAGTACCACCTGTGTTTGATGGAATAGATTATTCTGTTTATTGTTTTTCCTTTGACCAAGTTCATGACAGCTCATTTGGTGACCCATGATGTGATTTCCTTTCTAAGCTTCATAAGGAGAAAAAGTTAGGGAATGCTGGTAGCCCCATTCAGCTGTCTCCTGGGAAGTCGGGAAGGGATAGTTTTACCCACAGTGTTTATCCTGGACAGAAGCCAGTGGGCCTGTCAGCCTAAAGCATAGGCGGCTTCGTCTTGTCAAACATCTTTGTCCAAAACGTGGTCAGAAGGGAAGTGAGGCAGCCGAATTTTGATGGATTTTATCTCTCATGTATTTATTCAGTGTTCCTGTAGAGAGCAAAAGAAGTCATGTTGCTATGTGACAGCCTGACCTGTCTACTTTTCCAGCATTTTCTGAACCCCTTCCCTTCAACTCCACCATTTTTACTACTTCATATCCATAACAGAAGTCTCTGTATGGCAAACACTTTTTAAAGAAATACTCCCTCACTAAGAGAAGAAGTCTATCCTTTCTTATTCACTTCCCTTATGTATTTATCTAGGCATGGATAAATGTATATAATTTGCTCTAAAACCAAATTTCATCTTCTTAGCCACTCAGTTTTCAATGGTATTACATCAATGGAAGGCATTATGTGTACCTCCCAAACACATTTAGTTTAGGGATTATCTTCTGTAGAAGTTTTATTTTGTTTAGTTCTATGAGTGAACCTCAAATTATTTATTACCCTGAATAACCATGGCAAATGTCTTGCCTCCATGTCTTTGCTCTTGGTTTTTCCTCTGAATAGCATTCCATTTCCTTTTTAATCAGCATTGGTGCTCTAATTTAGCTGACATAATGCCCATAAGAACTTCCCATGAATAATTACTGCTTTCTCACCTGTGCTTCTGCAATGAACCCAAGTCCATATGGCATCAGTTCATTATGTTATCATTTGAAGTTATATATCTGCTTTTCCCCAGTGTTCTCTGAACTTTTCAAGAGCAGAGGCCATTTCTTCTCCGTCTCTGAGTCTCCCAGGCCAACTCAGGGCCAAGGATGCAGTAATTGGTCACGTGTGTATTTACTCATCCTATTGTTGATTCATTGTGGTTGCTCTTGTTGTCCTACTCAGATTTCTTGCCTTTTCCCTGAGGAGCGGACTCTGCAGAAATCCTGGCCAGAAAGTAATCTGATGTACTAGTCACAGCAGCTCACCTGTAGGCTTACTATTGTCAATGTGGCGTGACTATCAAGCAGCCCAGAGGCCTAGGCTTTGTTCACAGGCATAGAAATGTCTTCTGAGTCATGCTCAGCCAGCTAGTGCCTGAGTTAGCCCAGGGATGGAGAAGACCCAGCTCCTGGTCTCTTCTGGAGATTTCATCTGCTGTTTCTTAAATCCTGATCATAGTCTTCTGGGATTTCTTTGAGTTTGATTCAGTCTTAATCTCCATCCAAGATGAGACTATTGAGGCAGATACTTTTGAATATGGAGAGTTTGTCATTTGTGACTCTGTATTTAATCCAAGATGAGATTATGAATTTGTAGCTATAGCCCAGGCCTACCAGACAAGCCTCAGATCTTTCTCAGGCCAGAGGTACATTGGACTGTGGAAATATAACTGTCACCATAGAAGAGACACACCATGTTTGGGACAAAGTCCTAAAGCAGGAGAATTGGAAATAAAAACCAGGGGATAGTTACCATTTCCTTATCTTTTATTAGAACAGAGAAGAATATCTTTGCTTTAGCAAAAGAGAAAGCCTTTTGAGGACTTTATTTGGAAAAATGCTCTTGGCATTTGAAGGTCGGTATTGAGTAGCTATTGGCTTTAAAGCTTTGGGCTTTTTAAAATTCACATACTTTTTTTCCCGTATCTTTATCTTATTTTTTATATCTGTTAGGAAGGTCATTAAACCAATGACCAGCCCCTTGCTCCTTCTTCTTTGAATTATCCCAGTGAAGTAGTTGTCCAAACTAAGTTTGGACACTTTCTCTGATAAGCAGCCCCCAGGCCCTCCCACCTCCTTTTTCCAGTGTAGGAAGCCCATTCTTTTTAACACAGCACTTTTAGTTACAAAAGAAATTTCTCCTAATATTGAGCAGGTTTTTGTCTCTGCTATAGTTTCTACAGATTGTTTTAATTCTGCCTTTCAGGACCACATATACCAAGTAAGCCCCTTCAGCCCTTACTCCTAGGTCTTGTGCTATTTTAGATAAGTAGCCATTTCTTTGAGCTTTCCTTCCTGCAACACCACCTCAGGACTTCTACCAGTTGAGCCATTCTACTTTGAACACCCTTCAGTTTGCTCTTTTGGAGTCTGTGTATCTCAGATAAAGCAGGAAGGCTCAGGTCACACTCAAAAAAGCCCTTGTCAACAACCAAAAGTGACTGAGAAGACACTGAAAGCTTTAATTATTTGAAAACCTAAAAGAGTTCATTTCTTGACTCACGAAAAACCATGAAATTCTCATTCTTTATCTTTCTCTATTTCTCTCTGCTTCCAATTTAGTCTGTCATCTTTCTATATCAAAATTCTGAGGCAGCTCTCCAAATCAGCCCAGGCAGGCTCTCCTAATTTCTCCTCTTCTCTCACATCTTAGGCTCAATTCTCTGTTATTGGGTCAGGGAGTAGGGTTAGGTGGATAGAAGGGATTGCAGACACATAATTAAAACATTTTTTTGTATGTATGGATTTGGAATTTGTCAGAATGAATGACTGGAAGTAAAGCTAGATCCATGCAAAGCAGAGCAAACCCATCTACCTCCCATCTTCTTAACACTCTACTTCTAGCAACAGCTTCAAATATCATTGGCTTTTTGGGCAGACCAATTCTGCTGGTGTCACATATTAAAATTCCCATCAACTCAAAAGTCTTACAGAGTTTCTCTAGGATTTGGGGTTGAGGTGGGCATAGATCCTATAGGTTCTGTAGATTCGCAGATTCTACAGATTCCTGGTTGAAGTTTTTTAGAAAAGGTATAAGGCAAAATGGAAGAAAAGGTTATATTCTTATAGTTTTATTTTGTTAAATTTGAGGTACAGTTACTTGAAAGAGACAAAACACTAAGCAAAGAAGTCCAATTTCTATGTGTAGTTGGAGGTGAAAAATAAATCTGGTGATGACCAGCAGACCCTCCTCTCCCAACATCAGACCCATCTTAATTGCCTGTACTATTATAGTTCTCAAAAGTTATTTGTGGGTTCAAGGTTCGTACTTCCCTCCATTCTGCATCCCAACCTAATGGGCTCCCCTATCCTTGTTTCCCATGCAGGGGCTGACTTGAGGGGTGCTATTGTTACAGACCCTGTGGTCTTCTCCTTTACTTGTCTTGGGTGGTGTGCTAGATAGTGATTTCCTCAAATGGCTGTATGTGCCCTGCATCTGGCAGAAATTCCTCATATATTTTGATCAATTAATGACATAATTTCTATTTTTTTTTAATTTTTAGAATGCCCTTGGTCATTTTAACAGGTATTTGGGAATGAAGTGGATTAAATACATGGATACAAATGAGTTTCTTGAACTAGACTCAGTAAAGTTTAGCTTCAACCACACTGAGTGAGGCTGGATGGGAAGGAATCATGTACCATGTTGAGGCTGGTTATTTTGATGAACATGATGTTTCTCTCTATATGTGTCCAAGGAATTTCCATACACATTTTTTTTTCATTTTTTCAACAAAATTGAATAGGAAAAGTTGCAATTATTACCTGTACTCTGTAAATTCATAGAAAAATGCTCAAAAGTGTTAATAACTTATCCAAAAGCGGAGGACTTATGAGTCCCCCACATCTTTTACCTTCTAAGACTTTATCTACTCTAATGACATTTGGATGCCATCCTCCCTGTTTTCACAATACTCAAATATACCTGTAATAATATTTCCTGATTGTTTTTTTAAGTTGACTCATTTTTTAACTTAAACAAAATAAATTTATTTAATGAGAAAACTTTATATTGCTACAGTAAATAAAAAAACCTAATATCAATTTCTAGAATTGGAAAGTAACCATTAAAATAAAAATGAGAATTAAACAGTATCCTTATAGTTTAGGTATGCTAAATATTAATTCCCACTGAAGTCTCTAAGCCTAAATCCTGCTGTCTCTTTGTTAAAAGTGGACATTTTGGCATACTTTTAGACAGGTGTTGAAGTCATATAATATCAGACTGAGACTTTCTCTTTTTTTATCATCAGAAGGACTGAAATAGAATTGGAAAAGGAATAACTTTTTCAGCATGCAGGTTAGTGTTATTTAATCTTGTATTCACGTAGAATTCTTTCACATATAACTTAAAAATTCTTAAGTTGTTTCTTGCTTTATATGAAACCCTGAAGAATACCACAGTTACATAATTATGGAGTAAACAATGACTATAAGTTGGGTAGTTCTGGTAGGCACATGGATATTAGTAGCAGTCTGCTAGTTCACTTTTATAAATCAATATTTATTTATTCATCCACTCATCTACATGAACACCTACTATGTGCAGACCATGCAAATATGAATGACATAATCTCATCCTTGAAGGAAGTTTGTGGTCTTATTAGTATTAGCAATGGTATGAATTTTTAAGTTCTTCAATATGAAATATATATCCTCAGCCTTGCCTTAGGGTGGATGAGAGAAAACTCCAAATATGATAACATGGTGTATTGTAAAGCTGGGTATGGAAGGCAAAGGGTTTATTGGCTATAGATCTCCCAGAAGGAGTACATCCTCTACAAAAACAAAAACAAAAAAACAGTGATAAGAGAAGTGATAGTTGTCTTGAGGAGCAACTAGTGTTTTGGTTTGGCTAAAGTGGAGAGCCAAAAGGGAGAGTGGTGGATGGAGTAGGGAGCTGGCAGAATAGGAGGCATGAGTGGTAGACCCAATTCTGTATGAAAAGAGCTTTGTGTGCCTTGCCAGGGAGTTTGGACTGGTCCTGTAGACAGGAGGGCGCCATCTAGAATATGTAAGCAGGGGAATGACATGCTTAGACATGTGTTTTAGAGAGGTCACTTTGGTATCAGTGAGGAGAGATGAGAAAGGAGAAAGTCAGATGTCAACACAGATGTCTCCTTGGGATGCCAATATTAGCTTAAGTTATTCCATGTAAATTCTATTCATTAGCTTTTCTTGTCCACGTAAAGAGTTTTGGCAGCCACCACTCTGGCCAGAATAGATGATACTCTGAATGGAGAGTCTGTTGCTTTGGCCTTGGCAGAGTTTCCCTGGGGTTTTTACTATTGTAGAACTGCTTCGTAAAAGTGATCTAGTCCATGTAGGCTGTTTCAAGGGTGACTTAGAGAAAACAACAGCATCTATTTCACTATAAAGCAATTAATGAGGAGTTTAGCCTAATTTTGATTTTGAATAACTTGAGCAATTAGGGACTGATTTTGTGCGTGTGTGTGTGCATGTGCACATAATTACCTTAACTCACTGATTTACATATAAGATGAGGATCCACATAGCATGACAGAACAAGGAGATCTGCAAAATTATCTAGACTACTTTCACGGGAAACCTGAGGCATAGCACAGGTCCTTGATCACAGTAGATGCTCAATAAAAAATGATAGAAAGATATTCTGCATTATTAGTGTTGTTTTCCCTATACCATTTATTCTGTGAATGAACAATTTAGTTTTCCTTTAGTAGTTTGTATTCATTTTTGTCTACTTTATAAAGAAATGTAATTTTAACCAAACAGATTGGAAAGTAAGCTCTCTTTTGGTAATGATAACATGGTGTATTGTAAAGTGAACTGGAGACTTAACTGAAAGTCAGAATTTAAGACTTGGCTTGGCTAATTTCTGTATACATATTCAGGACAATTCACTTTAGCTGTCTGAGACTCACTTTCCACATAAGAAAAATGGATATTTGGGCTAACTAGGATGGCAGATAACTTTCCTTTTATGTACCAACCTCAGGGGGTTGATAATGATTGTCCAGAGTTGGGGTTCTTACCCACAAAAAGAGTCTTTTCAGACTTTTTTTTTTTTTACCTAGTCACCCCGCCACCCATGTGATTTTAATTCCTCAGATATACTGTTTATCTGTTTATGTACTGTGACTCTTTGGAAAGCCACAAAACTCAATATCTAATTTTTTTTTTTATCTTCCTAGAACCAAGTTTTGGCTTGTTGGATGCTGTACTGCCTGAAATGTATGACTCAGAGAGCACTGCTGATAGGGATTGTGACGTCATGGTCATGTTCAGCAGGAAAGAGAGTTGGTTGATGTCTGCCATAGGCATGGGAAAGAGGAGCAGTAGAATGTAAGCTTTGTATTGAGCTAGTTGGTTTGTGTAACTTTTATTGCCAGAACATTCTGAGATTCCATATTTAGCATGTATATAAGCTATATCTACCTCACTAAAAGTAATTAGGTATTGCTTTTAATAGTTAACCTATTTGGTGTTGATTAGGTGTTGATATAATTCATATATGAAAAAATCTCAGAGTAAACAATTTAATAGTCATAAGAAGGCAGATAGTATTTGTGGAATTTCTCTTATTTGTGATCCGTAATACTTCCTGGGTAATTAAGATGTTCTGCTAAGATATGCCTACATGCCTTTAGAAACTATTCACTTTTGTTCTAGAAGATTTCTCAACGTCAGTTTTGGAAGCAGAAGTATCTCTTTCTCAGTGGAATAGCCAAAAGATGATTTGTCTAAAGAACTTTCAATGTCTATTTTAAAGCAAGCCCCTGAACTCAATTGAGTAGGGGCTCTTAGTAATTAGAATACATGAGAATAACTCCTTGCACTTTTCTGTTGGATAATTTATTATATTCAAATCCTACTTTGGGTCAGGAATTATAATGGTGGGGGTGGAAGGCTTACCCACTCTAAAGACCTTACAGTTTTGTGGAGGCTGTCAGAGAAGTAACTAGGACAACCAGGCCTCTTCAATTGTGACTTTAAAATGAGGTCTCATTCTTTTAATATATATTGCTACTGGTTTGAGCTTTTGTCACCTTTGATAACCAACATGTATCTTTCTTGAAGCATTTTCAGTTGGTTTTCACAGTTTCTTAGGACCGTAGCTTGAAAGTGTACATAACTAGGCTCCCTGTGTAGACCTGTTATCACCTATTTACCATGCTTGGAGCTTCTGTTGTTTCCAGTCACTACTCCATTGGGCATGGCTGTCCTCAGGTGATCATCATCACTGCTGCCTCATCTCAGGAGAGGGCCCTACTATCCTCTTTATTATTTCGCTCAAATATGAAGCTGACTTTTCTCTTAATTTGTTACCACACACTTGAGCCTAGGTTGTAAATTTGAACACAACTTTATTGAATATTGGGGATTATGGGAGGTATGTACAAGTAGAAAATATTAAAAACTGCTGTTTCTTGTGTTTGCTTTCAAGGACCATAGGTTCAGACTCACTCTCCCTAGGCCTATGAATGGTTATTGCTCATTCTGCCCCTCTCAAAGAGACCACTTTACTTTCCCTATGGGATCCTCCCTGACCTACAGTATATATCCTTCACCAGAGTCTAGACCTCATCTTATGAAGGCTCAGAATGAGAAAAGAGTTTTATTTCCCTGTGCTCCTCTCACTGATAAGTCTTGTCTTTTTAGTCCTCATGTGTTATCCTTCTCTTGAGGATAATGTACAGAAAGACATCTACTTTTTTTCCAGGGGGAAACTATGCCCCTAAAACCATAGTCTCCAAAAGACTATCACATCTGAATGCAGTATTTCATTATCATTTCACAAAGTCTAGGTTGTTGTTCATCTTAAATAACATCATTGTCTAGTTCAAAATGACTTAAATGTAGCCAATCTAATGTTAGCTGCAGCTTAAAGTAAAGGCAGACTCTTCTTTGTTTTTTCCTGAAGTCTATTTAGGTCTGTATTTTCGATCTCATATGCAAAAATTCTAGGAAAACACACACACACACTCTCTCTCTTTCCCAAGAACAAGCAATGATATACAATCATAGGGAAGATTAAAACTTAAGAAATGTTTTCTCTAGAGAAGCTACAAAGTCTTCAGAGACCTAGCTATGCTAAAACAAACATCTAACTTATATAGCAAAGAGAATCCTTTACTTCTTAGTATAAACCTTTACTTTCATATTAATGGCGACATCACTTTTCCCCCAATATAATGGCAGGATATACTTCTTTATATCTGAGTAATGGAAGAACAAATGACAAAGGGTAGTATGACCCAAGGGAAATTCAATCTTTTAGCTCTTAGAAGATGAAAACTACTGAGAACTTTAAGATGATTTTGTTTTTTCAGCATCAAGACGAACCAAAAAAAATCTTAGCATCCA
The DNA here is from genome assembly GCA_004027375.1 of Macroglossus sobrinus. Taxonomy (NCBI): domain Eukaryota; kingdom Metazoa; phylum Chordata; class Mammalia; order Chiroptera; family Pteropodidae; genus Macroglossus; species Macroglossus sobrinus. The sequence continues at coordinate 13,421 of PVKZ01006711.1, read as the reverse complement.
GTTCATCAAGAGCATCCTGTTACTTTAGAGCAGGTATTGACAAACATTTTATGTAAAAGGCCAGATAGTAAATGTTTTAGGCTTTGTAGGTCATATAGACTCTGTCACAACTGCTCACATCTGTCACTGTGGTATAAAAATGGCCACAGTTGGATGTAAATAAATGAACATGGCTATGTTCTAATAAAACTTTATTTAGGAACACTGAAATTTGAATTTTATGTTTTCCTATATCAAAAAATAATATTCTTTTAATTTTTTCAACTAAAAATGTAAAAGGCAGTCTTAACTTGTGTGTCATACATAAATAGGTGGCCAGCCAAATTTGGCCCACAGGCTTTAGTTTGCTGACCCTGGCACTAGGGCCTGTATTACATTATGAAATTATATATTCACATTAAGTTTTATGGTAAGTAGTAAAATAGAGGAAAACACAGAGCACTTTGGGGCCACAAAGAACCAATAAATTCAACTTGAAAGAATCTCTACCTTTTCACACTTCATGTGTGAATCTAAACACTTTTAATTCCTTCTAAGAGCAGCCTGGAATCTTTTGCAATGTCAGTGTTTCCCCTTGGAAGAAGACCACTTCCGACACGTCAAAAGCAAAAAAAAAAAAAAAAAAAAAAAAAAAAAAAAAAGAAAGAAAAAGAAGGAAGGAAGGAAGGAAGGAAGAAAAGGAAGGAAGGAAGAAAAGATCTTGGAAAGCTTCGGCTATCCAAACTCACACGTGAAAGACAATTTTGATGAACTAGGCAGAAATAAGGCAGAAGCATATGGTTTAAATTGTAGTTAACAGAGGCATGTGTTTTAATCTTGCTATGCTAAGCCATGTGACTAGTTGTCCTAATGACTAGTGAGTACTCCTGAGGCTGGGCCCACAGAAACTTAGTTGAGTAGGTGCAGGTGTGTGCAGAGGGACATTATGAATGTGGCTAACCCATATGTGTGTGTGTATCTGTGTGTGTCATGGTGAGACAACTAACACTTGCTAATCGTTTGCCTTTGGTAAAGTAGTCTTCACTTCCACCTGTCAAAGCCCATTCTCTTATCAAAGTTTAAATCAAATGTCATATTCTTTGAGAAACCAGCCCCAATTTCCAGCCATCCTTCTTCCTTTCCCATTACCCTGGCAGAATTAGTACTTTTTTTGTTCACTCCGAGAAGTCCAACTTTGATGATAGTTGAATCTCACAAGAGTGTGGGCTCTTGAGGTAAGAATAATTACTTTTCTCCTCTTTATAGTCTCTTTGCCTTATCTTGTACTTACTAAAGGTGAGCATTAAAAAAGCAATTTGCTGGATGTGACAAAATGACATGTATATATTAGAGACCACAATTAAATGATAATGCTTTAATTTCAGACACCTCACTTGTGTTCAGGAAAGTTCTTTTAATATTTGCATAACTTCCTGATTGAGAGGAGAGTTCCCCTTGGGCTCAGAGAGATTCCTCCTTCCCATTTGAGAGGTTAGAGAGAAGATTTTAGCGGTAACTCATGTGCACACCTACATACCTGCCTAGCCTGATGAATGACTCACTAGGGCTCAGGCCAAGGTGCTGTCAGGCTAAGAGCCCATTTCTCTGTATGTGGATTTGAGTTTAGGGTGGGAGACGGGGAGGCAGTTAGGATTCCAATGTAGGTTGTGGATGCTGGTTGGCTAGGTAAACTTGGGGTAAGGCCCCGAATCAGATACTATCGGAGATCATCTAGTCCGACTGCTTCATGTTCAAATGAGAAGTCAAGGCCCAGGAGGATGTAACTGCCTCACATCTGTATGACTTATTACTTTAAGAGCTGGCTTCCAACTAGCTCCTTTGTTTCTAGTTTAAGATTCTTTAAAATTACCCAATTAATTAATTAATTAACCAAACATCACTGAGGCCTTTGCATCAGGGCTCCTGCTAGGCACTGGGGGACACAGGTGACTCAGGCATGCTCCTCATCTTCTTGTATCCTGCAGTCCAATCAGAGACAGACTATAGTGGTAATGATGCTGGCTTGGGCTTTAGATAGATTTGGGTGTGAGCTGCACTTCTGCCCTTTTCCAATTGTAGAACTAGAAAAATGAAATGTATATGTCCACCTCATAAAGCTATTATGAAGACTTAATGAGCTAATCCACATAAAATCCTTAACATAATGCCTAGTATCTAGTAAATGCTCAATAATTTGCAGCTATTTGTATTATAATGGAGGCACTCAACCCTTGGACCAATCAGCTGCCTCAGAGACCTTACTTGAAAAGTGTAGGCAGGCAAAATATTTGGAGAAAATTTGACCTAAAAAAAAAAAAAGTAGTGCAAGATTAGCTCCTTGGCCTCAGATAAGGTTGATTCTTATCTGTCTTCTGAAAAGTAAAAGGGCATTTTCTGCTTCTTTTTATAACTGGGTGTGAGAAGAGAGGGATTTCAATGATCAGATGAAAAAGAATTTCATCTGTGTAGATATAGTTGTGTTTACTGTTTCCCTGGCAAGTTTAGTCTGTGTGTAAATCCTGCCACATTTCCTTCTTACTTTTCACAGTGAGACATCATTTCTTTCGTAAACAGAGACCGATTCACATTACCCAGCTGACTGCAGTCTTAGCCCTGCCCCGACTCGGCCATCTCTGGGACTCCCCCAGAGCTGGGCACGGGCTCCAGGCTGCTCACTGCTGCTAGCTGGCAGAAGCGGGTCACTGCCTCAGAGGCACTTTTCCGATCTCGTTTGTGGCCGGAGTCCCATGAGGCACAACTCACCCCGGTTTCATGTGGTGTTGCAATCGAAACTATTGAATCTCAGAATGGAATATAATTAAAGCTGGGTTAATAAAGCGTGTTCCACTCTAGCTAGTAAAGGGTGTCATGTTTCTCCTTGCCGCTTTAGGCAAGGAAACTTAATCTCCAGCTTTGTCAGAGCAGACTAAATCAGAGGTGTGTCATCCCACGGAAAGCCTCTTGTTTTACTTGTTGTAGTCACTACACAGCCAGCCTCATTTCGGTGGATTGCTACTGAGCATTCAGAATCAAGCTCGTGGCAAGGCCCCGAAGGAAAGGCCTTTGTGTTGGTGACTTTTGCTCTATGCTGGCCTTGAAAGCAATCCAGGAGGAGATACCTTGGATGTACAGAAGCCTTTGGGGTCATAGAGATGAGGGGCTGTGAGCAAAAGGAGTATGGTGTTTTAGCATAGTATGGCTCCAGAGTAGCTTCCAGTGAAGGCTCCTCAATCTTGATCTTGTCTTTCTTGCTAACTTAAGTACTTTTTCTTTCCTTTTTTCTTCAAGTAACATTCTACCAGTTGTTCTTCAAGACTCAACATCACAGGCTTCCCTAACATCCCCCAAGTGACCATTAATGTTTATTAATGCTCCCTTAGCACTGGATACCACTGTAATATCAATATGTAACAATTACGGTCCCTTTGTATACTATGGTCTAGGCTCTGTACTGAGTATTCTTGTATGTTATCTTATCCAATTATCTTGAAACCTGTATAGATTAGGAAACTGAGGCTCAAAGAGGGTAAGTAAACTACCCAGGGACATATAATGAATGCATTCAGCATGTTTATCCAACATCTATTCCATGTCAGGTACTGTTTTAGGCCCTGTAGAAACATCCCTACACAGATTTAAAAAAAAATCCCTATTCTCATAGAATTTATGTTCGTGTGTGTGTGTACACGTACGTGGGTGTGCACACACATGCACACAGACAATAAACAAATGAATTATATAGTGTGTTAGAAGGATATAAGTGCTATGGAAAATCACAAATCTGTGAGGCTGAGCAGGAATTTAAACCTAGATCTCCCTTATGCCTGGCATGCTCAGTTATGTTGCCTGTGGTTCTTATATCTTCTTGTGATTATTTGTTTATTTCCCAGACTCCCCATCCTAGTCTGTAAATTTTTCTGAGACAGGACCTTTTCTTAATCATTTCCCTCTCCTGGCACACAGCGTAGAGCCTGGCACAGAGTCAGCATTCAATGAATGTTTGCCCAGCATGTGAATAAGCGAGTGGCCATATGATGACACAAGAACCTACCAGAAAGCAGTAATTTTCCAGGAGTCTGGGCTCTGCCACAAACATGTCCTATCACCCCAGGCAAGTGTTGGAGCCCATAAAATCTGCAGAATGGGTGAAAAATAATGACTGTTTTTGACTTCCTTATAGATATGTCATGAAGATTAATGAAACAGTATGTGCTCAAAGACTTTAGTTTCTTTTAAGATAGGGACTCATGTTTTCCCCAGTGATGTACTCACTGTTCAAAATTCTAGCAAATATCTGGCATAGTATTTTCAGGAGGGATTGGTCCCAGAGAAATTAAGTTTGTTTTACTGACAAGGTTTCCAAGCACGTTTTATGGGCTGCCTCTTTCAGGCTGTGGGCCTGTGTGAGAGTTTGCTACCATTTGGAGCAACTATGAAAACGTATTTTTTCCCTTTTGCCAAAGTGAGCTCTAAATCAGTTCAAACCCAAGTTTTTATGGATGTTTTTCTCCCACTGTGGAAGTTAAAATGCTGGTTTTTATTTGTGTGAAATCTTATTTGTTGGCTCTAAAAGGTAGCTATTGAATGCTTGTTGTCTAAATATCAAACATAAATCACCAAGAAAAATGTCCTGGGATATGTGTTTCCTGAGAGGGGAGGGTTGTGCCATTGGACAGTGGAATAGAAAGTGGAAAATCCCAGGAATGTCAAAATAGCATGAAAACTAAACAGGTTTAGATTAATTTTTCTTTGTTGCTGATGTGTCAGCACCCCAAACCCGTTCAGTCACTCCCACACGCAGAATGCAGGAGGCCCTTGGTATTTTCCTGTTCACCTGATGCTGTGTCCTTAAGCATAATGAACTCAGTTAACTAAAGGCATTGCCAAGATTGTATTTGACACTGGCAAATAGGTCAGCACTGTAACGTTTGCCTGATATGGCAACATACATTCTCAGGAGTGGAGAGCTGCTTCCTGGTGGAGAAAATCCCCTAGTATTACTCAGCAAAGATGGGTGATAATAACTTGGATTTCTCCAGTGTCTTTTCTCTTAGAGTTCAAAGATTTCTCTCATACTGTCTCTTGGTCATCTCTACAGCTCTGCCATGAAGGCAGAAGCAGGTGTTATCATTTCTATTTTGGAGAAAGGAAAGCTGAAGCACATTTTGTTGAGTTGACCCACTTCATGTTGATGTTGATTAGCTCAGGTTCAAGTCTCCTGTTTGATACAACAGTCATTAATCAACTTAGACTAGGCATTGGAGACCTATTATCTGGGAGAGGTAAGAGTTCATTCAGCATGAAAATGAGCTTGCTAAGGTCTAGGGACATTGACTAGATAATGTTCCTGGACCTCCAAGCCTTGGGTCGGTCCTCAATGACATTATACTGTGGGGTTAATAAAAGTTGGCTCTTACTAGACACTGTTTATTATTTGGTAGCTTATATATTTCACCAAATAAATAATCTATAAGATAAACATTAATATTGCCATTTGCTAGCCTAATAATACAAACTGACTAGTTACTTGCCATGCCACTACTCTTATACTGTTGCATTCAAGCTCGGTGCCTTTGCCTACGTCAAGATGTCTCTTTTTACCTATAGAAATACAGAGCTGGCTCTGATTCTGTCTGAGCTATTTGTGCCCCAGCCTGGGCTGAGACGTGGGTGGTGCCTCCATGCAGCTAGTTTGGCATTTGCTCATATCAGTGTTTAAAATATATTAACTCATAATTTTTTAGTGGTAGAAGAGAGAAACTGATTTTCTATTAAACTAAATTTTTATGTTCAAATTTCAAACAAATAAATTACATGCATTGATGCTAATATAACATTTTAATATATTTGGCATAGCTGTCCAGTTTATAGTTTTTCCATCAGTCATGATTGGCTAGTGTAAGTCACTCACCACAAAAAGGTAAAGACAACTTTCAAGAGTATAGTTACACAGTCTCATTCAAAAGAAGTTTAAAAATTGCTTTTCCTGGTTTGTCTTTCAGCGAACATTTCCCATTCTTTTGTTTCTCATTCTCATTTTTCTCTTCAGCTTTTCTGTGTGATTTTTGAACTATACAACTTTTTGGTAAACCTATGAAAGGGAGTTGAAGTTTAAATATTAGACAAAATCACTTTGTGCCAGTACATGGCATGGCCCCAGGTATGGTTTCTTTCAGGTTTGTCTCTGGCTTCCCCAGACATTCAGCTGGCTGTTCCCTGGTTTGGAGTCCTGGCCATCATAGTGCTGAGCAACCTTCATAATAAAACTAACCGACAGAGGTAGGGTGACCCCCGTGAATAGGGCCTGTAAAATTTCCAGTTGAGGGTGCTTTCTGACTTCAATGAGTGGAAGTAAGTTCAGTTGTGCCAGTTATGTAACTGGAAATATGAGGTAACTGCCACTATATTTTGATATATTTCTTCCATGATATTTAAAAATGTGTGATGGAGACTTCTGGGTGTATCTTTATTCTTGTCTTTCCTTCATGAGCATCTAGGAGGGGCTCCTATTCCAGTCTTCTTTCAGTTAGATGGGTCATTGACTTGTTCTGACCAATGGGCACTGAGTGGAAGTGATACATGTCATTTCTGGCCAAGGAGTGTAAGATCAAGGGTGAGTCCCCTGCTCCCTCCCTTCCCTGGTAGCGCTAAACTCTGAAGCCATGTATTAAGATAGTAGTATCACAGCATGATGCCTTCATTGATTCACTCCTAAGTTCCTGCTAGAGTCATTTGTCCATTCCATACACAGTAAAATCTGTTTTGGGCCAAATCCTGAGCTACAGGGAGAGGAAGGACACATGCCTTGACCACCAGTAGCTGATATTCTGGTATGGGAAACATTCACATAAAAGGACATTTGCAGTTCATGGAAGCAAATAAAACAATATAGAACGTACAGAGGCCAATGGAGTGGGAAGAACATGCTGTAGGTATGGAGTAGAAGTTGCTGTCAGGACAGTAATGTCATTGAAGACTGACCCAAGGCTTTGAGGTCCAAGAACATCATCTAGTCAGTGTCCCTAGACCTTAGCAAGCTCGCTCTCATGCTGAATGAATTCTTGTCTCTCACAGGAGTGATATAGAAGATACACATCAGTATCTGAATTTATAGGGTAGAAAAATACCTTCCAGACATTATTTCAAGGAAGTAACAATAAAAATATATCACTAATAATACTATTTTGTATGGAGGACTACTGTGTGCTTCCTTTGCATTATTGTACCTCATCTTAATGTACCACAACAACCTCATAATGCTGATATTTCTGTTATAATTTCAGAGATGAGGAAATTGGGCCGTGAAGAGATTTTTGTTAGTTGCCTAAGGTCTCTAAGAAAATGGCGGTGTTGGGTTTTAAATCCTGTGGACTGTTGCTAGCATGCGCTGTGCTTCTTCTCACTATGGATACTGCCAGCCTAGCAATGAGAGGAAATGAATCCTTGAAGCACCTTGGTGAATACGGAAGCAAAGAGGTGGGGTTGAATGTTTTGGAGCCATGATGATCCCTGCTCCACAATAGAACCTCCTCTCCAGTATCCAGAAGGCTCTTGTCACCTAGAGCCAGTATTGGCTACACAAGCTCTGACAAGTTGTGGTATCAGATATGCCCATCCCCTTTGCAGCTGGTCTCTGGCAGTTCAGGGTTTGGTGTAGTAAGTCAGTTAGCTCTGCTTACGCAGACTTCAGACAGGACATGATGTTTGAGTGGGCCTTTTGGGATGAGTAGTAGCTTCCATGAAGCACAGAGGTAGGGGTAGGGAACTCTCAGCAGTACAAGGCCCAAAACAGTTCATCATGTCATAACTTGTGTATGAGAGAGGCCCCAGCTTACTCAGACCTTTTTTTATTGTAGGTCTGAGTAATGGGGCTTTGTGAATGTAAGGGGTCATAGGGAAACAACGTAAATCATTAGTTTCCTTTGCTCACAAGATCATGCCCTGTGACCTCCCTCTGTTATAGCTGCTGCTGTGTTTGGGGAAACGGGGCATTCCCCAGGCCAACCTCAAGGCACACCCTAATCCTCCTTGCCCAGATGACACAGGGAGCAGCTGGGAGGAGCAGCTCTCCAACAATAGTGGAGGCGTTCTTTGGACTTGACTCTTCCATTCAGACACTCCCAGGTGCCACCCTGGGGAGGTGGGCATGAATTTCTCCCAGTGGAATCAGGCCCTGAGAGCTCAAGCTGGGTGTTTGCAGTAGCAGCCACCATGTCCACTGCCTTTGGTCCCCGTAGCTAAAAGCTGACAGCCTTGAAGAAAGATAGCAACTGAGCAAGCAGGCGAGGATGAGAAGTGCCCTGAGAAACAAGTGCAGAGACAGGATTTTGCCAAAGAGATCCCACAGGTTGCTGGCAACTGGGGCAAAAAGGAAAGGCAAACTTGAGCACTCTGGAGCAAACTAAGGGGGTTTACTCTGCTTCTTGGGGTATACTCTTGGATTCTAGTCATCACATCTATTTTGGAGGGAATTCATCCCGGACCACCCACTCTGGGCTTAACATACACCCCACACATGTAGTTGTAAACAACTGCCCCATTCTTCTTGTCTCTTCACCAGGCTTTGGGCTCCCCCTCATGCTGAGGAACTTTGCCTTAGTGTCGCCAGTACCACCCACAAGAAGTGCCCTATGAATGAAGAAAAGCGTTTATTTTAAACATTTCAGCAGCATTCAGGCTCGATTTCCTAGGTTTAGTATCATCATCATCATTACTTTTCACATTCCTTTATTACTCAAAATAATTACAATTAAAATTTTTAATTTAGGGCTAGCTGTCATGTTGGAAGACCAGTTCCTTCATTACTTATAATAAGCCAAGGGCTACCCCATTGTTTGTGTTTGTCATGTCCCACGTTGGAAAGGGTCTACGTAGTGTAGTTGACAAAGGGCATTTCACAGCATTCCAAACTGGAACAGGGTTCTGTGATAATCTTTGGGCTAAGAAGAACCATCATTCCTTTTATTGACAAGACACGTGAGGCTTAGGGAAGCTGGCCACCTGCCCTGCTCAACACTACAGGTGCATGGATAGCTGACAGTTGACTTTCCTTTCTTTTAAGGCCCGGTTCAGTAGGCCTTCTGCTCCATTTTGCTACCGCACCCAAGTCAAGAGTGGTTATGGGACATTTAATCATTTAATAGTGAAGGTGACTAATTCCTAATTTTCTCCCTTGATGGTTAGTCTTTAATAGGCAAATAAGCTGCTTTACAGAAGTGCACCAAAGGAAAATCATTGCTATCCTTTAAATTAAAAAGGAAATGATTATTATGATTTGGTGACAGTGTGGTCAGGCTCTGTTTTGTTCCTTCAGTGACTGTTCATACATGTTCAGAGGTTCTTCCCAAGTCTTCCTGCATTAGGTAATGCTGAGGACAGCCTTGGAATTTCAGCGGGAGGATACGTTATGAAAATAAAATTTTTAAGTATTTCCTTCTTGAAATTCAGAAGATCAAATACTTGAATAAACACCATGCAGCAAAAACAGTTATAACACATTATAATTCCAGGATTTTTTTGAAAAGCATTTGTCAGATCCTCACTTCATGCTCATGCTTGTTACCTAACATTATTGCTTCTGAACGTCCTGATCACGTGCTAAACCGACCTGACCACCCAGCGTGAAATTTTTACCTGGAATTCAAGAGATGGGATGAACCCTTTTTCAGAACTGCCTGCCCATTTCTGCACTGACTCTGGGGCAGCAGATCTGGAAGCAGCAGTTAACAAACTATTTTCCATTTTCATTCCTCTTCAGGACTAGCCCCTGCCTTCTCCGAAACAGCCTTAATGAGAAACTTCAGAGATTCTCTCTGATCCTGTTTTCCATATGCTGTCTTCTGGGTGAAACCAGGGCTCAGTACTTCCTAAGACCCATGGAACTACATGGCGTTCTCCCGTTTCCTTCTCAGGACTCTAGACCGGTAGCTGCTGAGTGAGAGCTCAATGGCGCGTGCAAGTTAAGGTCATTTCTACGCAAAAGGCTGACTTGCCTTCAAGGAGAGGAGAAAGAAGTCCTCTTGGGCCCCAGCCGGCAGCCAGGCTGGGGAGAGACAAGGCCCCTCTCCAGGCATCCTCCTGTGGTTGGAGGGCCTGAGCCCCACCACGGAGCTGGGAGTCACTCCCCAGACCTCCCTGGCAGTTCAATGGATCCATCAGCAACAGCACAGAGTGCTATGGGAACCCTCCCAGCAGCTTTGATCCCAAACCATGTGTGTTCTTACACTGGCTTGCAATGGAAGAAACAGAATAATAGCAGTGCGGCCCAAAGCACTGAGAGAATGGGAATCATTTATATTTTGGAGCTAAGGGCAAGGAACCTCAGGGCTGAGAGAATCCTTGATGGCTGTCCAGTTCAGCCTCCACAGCTGACCATGTGGCATCTGGCTTGCATATCTTTAGCGATAGGGAGTGCCCTGCTTGATCCCCTCTTTCTCACTCATCCTATTCCACTAGCATCCTGACTCTCTGAATGTTCTCTATTCAATTCAATAAAATTCGACAAACTTGTACCGAGTATCTCCTCTGGGCCAGGCGCTGTGCTGAGCACTGGGAACACTGCGGTGAACTCTCAAGATGTTCAGAATGCTACCATCCTACTTCTTCCTCCTCTGTGCAGCTCTGCTAATATTTGAAAAGAGGGATCATGCCCATAGGCCCAGGTCTTCTTTGCTGCAGAATTCACGTCCCATGTCTGGTGCTCTGTCCACATCCTCCTGAAATTTGCATCTAGAAGGAAACACACATGGGTAGCATAGAATGGAAGAGGTGATACTGGACTTCATAGTGCAGCCCTTCAGGGAGGCAGTTCCTAAGCCAGGCATAGCTCAGCATGCAGATCACAATATTGATTACAAATGGAACTGAATTTAGGGCACATGTGAAAAATATCAGAAAGACACCTCTACCCTCTCCCACCAGTCTCACACCTAATTTCCTTTGAGACCTTTTAAAGTTGATATAATAGAAAAGTCAGTGATCAGTTTCCAAGGAGCTTTTTGAGCATGCTCTGGATTCCTACTGGGACTCTCTTCCTGGATCAGAGGCACAGAGTGATAAATTTCTTGGTTCTAGGCCCCAAATGCCTTATCTATGATGTTTCTAGATCTGCTTTGCCCTAGTATCTGGTCTGCCTTCCTGACAAGCACCTCCTATGTTTATGCAGAGTTGGAGCTTGGGGAGGGGTTAAGAGAGTGGCTTTTGCTCCATCCCTCTCTCCATATAGAGCAATTTCTGAGTACCTGTCCTTCTGGACTGCACCTGCACCAGGGATTCACTGGGTAGGGAGATGGCTCTTGCTGGCCCCTTTCTCTACCTTTTGTGGTCTCACAGGGAGTGGGAGGGTATGTATGGGGTGGTGGAGGTGAAGGTGGTAAGGTTCCATGTTTGATTTCTTCCAGGCATTTAGTATAGTGCTCAGCACACAGTAGGTGCTCAGTAAATCTTTGCTAAATTAATGAGTGAGTAAATAAACAAATATTAAGCAACTGATATTGACCCTGAGGAAGCTGGTATTTTCTCTCAGATCTCTCTGGTCACCCTCTTATCCTCTGATCAGGACCAAATGCTAGGGAAGAGCCCTTTTTCCTCAGCAGGGAAGAGGAGATGAGGAACATTTATTGGGCACCTGCTCTGTCCCAGGAGCATTACATATATTACCTCAGGCAGTCCTCATAGCAACCCTTGGAAACAGATATTACTACTCCCATTTTACAGATGAGGAAAGTGAGGTTCTGATTGATAAATCACTTGCCCAAAGACGTAAAGCTGGTAAGTGGCATGGTGGGATTTAGAACCCCTTAGTCCATTTGGCTCCAACGATTTGGTCATCTTTATGCTGTACCAAGTTGGCCTCTCAAAGGTTGTAGGGAGAAGTGGCTCAGGCTTCCGCACCAGGCCTACAGTCTTGTAGCCACAGTGGTCCCCAGTGACAATGCCCAAGCAGACTTGTACCTACTTGGTGCAAGTTCATCTGCCTGTCTTAAACACATGGAGGCCTGGTAGCTTCTGCTTACCCTGGTCTGGGCAGCAGATCAACCTTGGCCAGTTACATTCTAGTCCACTGAGTGTTCAGTTTGATTTCTCAGACAGCTGGTGACCATGACGATGAAAATAGGAATCAGGTCCCTGAGGCAGAGGGCTGTCCTCCTGTGACTATAGAAGGCAGGTAAAGCATCTTCTAAATGTCATTCATCTTCCCTAGGTGAAAGATCTGGGGACACTCCTTGCCTTTATCATCCCTCATTCCTCCAAGAGATTTGAAGATCAAAGAATTCTAGAAATCTGTTAGGCACATATTGGCCCAGTTTATCTGTTGGGCTCAGGCCTCTTTGTGCAGAGATTCCTGCCTGGTTCCTCTGGGAGAGCTTTGGACCCAGGCAGACTATGCTTCAAATGCTCCAGAGTGATGCTAGCTCAGTGCTTAGTAGCTGCTTTGATTTCCTTTTCTGAAAAGTAGGAGTAAAGATGCTTGCTTTATAGTCTTGGAGCATATTAGATGCACAGTGGATGTGATTATTAGTGTTGTAGATGCCAGCTTATGATTTGACTAAAGTGTTTTCCAACTCATCTTTATATAGTATATCTTAGAGTTTAAGAAACACTTCTGAATCTAACATCTCATTTAATTTTCAAAACAATTCCATAAATGTGTATTATTGGTATTATTATTAATATACATTATGGAAAAATAAAATCTTAGCAGAGGTTCAGTGCGTTACCGTCTTTCTTGTGGTGCAGGAGAGTGGTGTGGTAAATGTTCTGTGGTCACTTCTTACCTTGAGCAAGTCATCACTTTCATGCCTTAGTCTGCTCATCTGTAAAATGCAATAACTCCCCTCATGGGACAAGTTGTAAGGATTAATTGAGTTAATGTGGTCAAGCATTTGGAACAGGTGCAGAATGAGGACTCAGTGGAGCCTAGCTGGGAAGGACTGAGGGTTGGTGAGCAGAACACTGGGGCTCAAAGCCAGACCTGGTTCCACACGCCACACACACACTTTCTGCTGCCTCCTGCACCATGCCTTACCCAAATGCTAATTTTCATAAGAAAGGACTTTGAGACATACCAGCCCCATTGGGTCCCCTCTTACCCCTACCCTTCACTCCCCTGCTTTATTTGTTTTTGATAGATGAGGAAACTCAGAAAGGTCAAGTAACTAAGTCCTAGTTTGCGGCAACTAGTTTGCTGCAGCCCAGGATTACCATCTAGGGCTCCTGACCTCTAGACTGTTACTCTTTTAGTGAACCAGGATCTAAAAATTAAGAAAGGAATGGGATACACCCACATAGCTAAACAGCATAGCTTGAATTTCATTCCTGCCTCCAACTAGCACTCATAACTCTTGTGATCAGTAATTTGTTCCAACAGTTTCTGAATTCTCTAAGTGTGTGTGGTTCAACATATATTAATAGTGGCAAGTAGACATGGTCCGGAGTCTCCA
>PVKZ01006710.1:0-31356 GCA_004027375.1 Macroglossus sobrinus | reverse complement strand
TTTAATCTGAAGTGAGTCTCTTACAGGCAACATGAGGGGTCTTGTTTTCCTTTCCATTCATCCACTCTGTCTTTTAGTTGGAGCACTTAATTCTTTTCCATTTGAGGTACTTATTGATAGGAATGTAGTTGTTACCATTCTTTATTCCTGTTTTTGATACATGTTTTTTCTTCTTAAAGAAGTCCCTTCAACATTTTCTGTAATACCGGCTTGGTGGTGGTAAATTCCTTCAGATTATTTTTCTCTAGGAAGCTCTTTATCTGTCCTCCAACTCTAAATGATAGCTTTGCTGGATAAATTATTCTTGACTGTAGATCCTGGGTCTTCATCCTGTCGAATGTTTTTTGCCAAGCCCTTCTGTCCGCGTAGCTTCTATTGAGAAATCAGCTGCCAGTCTTACGGGTTTTTCCTTATAAGTAACTGTTTTTCTCTTTCTGCTTTTAATAGTCTTTCTTTGTATTTAACCTTTGGCATTTTAATTATGATGTGTCTTGGTGTGGGCCTCCTTGGATCCCTGATTTTTGGAATTCTCTGAGCTTCTTGGGGTTTTATGTCCATTTCCTTCTTCGAGTTAGAGAAGTTTTCCATTATTATTTCTTCAAACAGCTGTTCAACATCTTGATTTTCTTTAGTTATGTCGATCAGACAGATATTTTGACCCTTAATAGTGTCCCATATCATCCTTAAATTATTTTTATATTCTTGGCATCTTATCTCTTGCTGTTCTGATTGAGTGTCCTTGGCTTTCCCTTCCTCTTGATCTTTTTCTTTATTCACTTTCTTTATTCCTTTGTTTATTTCATTTAATATACTTCTCATCTCAGATAATGCGTTCTTCATTTTTGACTGGTTTCCTTTTATAATTTCCATTTCCATTTTTATGATTTTTATCTCTTTGTTGAAAGAGATAAAGTTCATTGAGCATCTTTATAACTAGTGTTTTGAACTTTGCATCTGTTAAATGACTTGAGTCCATTATATCTGGATATCTGTTCTGTTCTTTCACATGGTTTCTGCTTCTTTGTCTTTCCGTTTTGGCTGCCTTTCCGTGTCTATTTCTATGTACTAAGCAAAGCTCCATAGTCTCCCGGTCTTATTAGTGTGGATTTGTGAAGTACATTTCCAGTGGCACAGTCCTGAGAGGGGTTCAGGCCAAATTTAGCCCAAGCCTGTGCCCCTCTGGGGCCACCTATTAAGATTCAGCAAGCAATCCACAGATGCTGTGCTTATAGTTGCCTCAAAAGGCCACACCAGAAACTGAGGCCACCTGCCTCCACCAGTGTGAGTTTTAGCAAGGAGCACCTGACTCACTGAGGATAAATCTGGAAGTGGCTAAGGTGGGACCTGAGTTGGGGGAGGCAGGGTTTCAGGGAATCCTCTGAGCAGAGCGACCTCTGTTCTCCAGTTTGATGACATCACAGCTATGGTGGCACTGTGTCCAGCGCACTGGTAGGGGGAGGGCTCAACAATGGATACTGCCGGCACTTCTGTACTGCAAGTCTCTCCTTGGCCCTCACTCCGACAGTGTCTCCCTGTAAGTCCCTGGTGTTTCCTGTGCACAGCCAAATCTGCACTGGTGCTCAGAGCGAGCGGGTCCGTCACCGCAAAAATCTGCTCGCAATGGCAACCCCTTTAAGAGGCGTCTGCCTCTGCCACAACCTCTGTCTTACTCAGCCACTTGAGACCGGCAGCCCCGCACCCTCGCCCTGTCCAACCTTCTGCCGTTGCAGGGTGATTTCTTGGATTTTTCCCTAGTTGTATGGCTTGTTCATCTAGCTCCCAGGTGATTTTTCCTTGCTGCTGCTCCTTGTCACAACTTTGATTTGGTCACCAGAGAGCTGAACAGAGCCTCTATCATCTACACCAATTTGGTTGCCTACTTCCACATTAGCTTTTTCAAGGAAGCTAATGGGGTAGGAGGGATATAGGGCACTTTCCCCTCAAGAACCCATTTTTCTGGAGGAGACATTCCAAAGGGACTAAGGAGTCCCCCTTATGGCCTGAGGGAGGAGGAGCGTATAGGGCAAGGCCAGCCAAGGCACAATCTAATTGTCAAACTTGTACCTTTAGGCACTTTCTTTCTCATACCCAAAACCTTCTTGCCGAACACAAGTCTGCCATTTCCTAAATGCTCCCAAAATGACCTCTCCCTCCTCCCTCCACCCACATCAGAACAACGAGGAATGTGGAGCTCAGTAGATGTGAGTATGAATGCACTGTATCCTTTAGAGTTTTCTCTTAACATTGATAGGTAATATCAACCATTGTAAGTGGTGGGTGTACAAAGGATTTTACAGTTCTCCATATTTAAACAATTCACAAAAGAAACAGTGTTTAATTAAATAATGAAAGGATTTTAGGAATAATAATAATACTTTAATAGTTAGCTACCACTTATTGAAGGCTTAATATGTGCCAAATAATCCTATAAGGCTACCTGACTGACAAGGTCAATTTAAAATTGTTACTAAACAATCCTATAAGGCTACCTGACTGACAAGGTCAATTTAAAATTGTTCCTAAACAAACAAACAAAAATTTTTAATGAAATTTAAATTTTAAAACAAATGACTTTTAAACCAGGATAAGAAAATTCTCAGGTTAGGGAGAAATCAATTTGCCTACTTTCTGGAATTTGATTAAGAAGAATATATTAAATATTATCTATAGAAAAATATAAACTATATGCTGTATTCTTTTCCCATCTATTACATGTGAATAATTAAAATTAATTTTATTTCATTATTCTCTGCAGTGCTTTTTTTAAAATTAACCTCTAAAAAAAAAACTAACCTCTAATAGCCATTAAACAAATTCCTTTTGTTTCTCTCTGATCATAGTTATGGTCGAACAATTTGAACAATCTTGGTTTGTACTTACTGTCAAATTATTTTGCCTAACTTATAAAATATTTATGCCCAAACATTTGCAGAAAGGTTATCTATCCTTTAGATTTTCTGCATTTTTTCCAGACTACCTTTCCCATTTTCATCTCACTCTGAAAAGATTTTCAGCACCCAGCTGAATCCTGCCAGGTCTTTCAATTTTTCTGATTGGATGTGGCGTACTCTACATCTCTTCTGGAAGCATGGAGAAATGACAAGAATTACTGCAATTGGTTAATAGCTCTTTACATTTGTAGCCCTAGCAACTGAGAATTAACTAACATTTTTTTTGTCTAAAAAGCTGCTAGTTATATCTTGAACAAAGTTTCTGCTGGGCTTACCAATTCAATGTACTGCAAGCACCTATATATCTTTGACTACATGCCCTCTCTGGCCACTGGAGCCTGCTAGACCTGTTCTCAGGGCAGACCAGAAGTGCCATGGAGTTAACATCCTCCAGGGACATTCTTCGACCAATGACTGAAGGGAACTGGTAGATAAATAACCCTGCCCCCTTGACACATGGATGGGATAATTTTGAGCCATTTCAACAGTCTCCCAAAATGCCCCAAGAGGATTGAGTCCCAGTTGCCCACAGCCAAAAACTACTTGGTAACATTCTTTGTTGACTCACTTCAACACTCCCCCACCAGCACTTCCTGGTATTACTTTTCAAGTGAACTGCTCATATGCATGCATCCTGGTATCAGTGCCCCTTCTGAGATAATCTGACATACCAAGCTTTTACTATAGTAGAAAACAGGGGTCTCCTGTGATTCCTGCAAGAGATACTGAGGAGGAAGAAGCTAAAGGGCAGTTTATCGGCTATGAGGATCAAGGAGAGAGAGAAGGCAATGTCGCCTACAGTTTTAACTAGGAAAATATAGGTGTCATTTATAGAAAAATGAGAAGTTAGGAGAGACATTGGGAGTATTCATGGAGAAAAGGGTTTACTTATGAACATTTAGAATTTGAAATATGATAGAATTTTACAGTGATGTTGGCTACTAGAACCTAGAAATTTGGATCTGTTTCTCAAGAAGATAAGAGTGATTTAGATTTAGTCATTGCATAGAGGTGATTTGATGAAGCTCTGGAGGTAGATAAGACCTTCAGGAACTGGGTATTGACCAGAGAAACAGAACAGGCCTAAGACAAAATTTTGGAAATGAATACCTACATTTGGAGTTGTGGGAAGAATGACAAGAACTAGGCAGGAAATGGAAAGCAAGCAGCAGAACAGGATAGTGTCATCACAGAAGCCAAAGGAGCCACTGGCAGGAGGCAGATCATGCTGGAAAGGTTCTAAATTTGTTGAGTTTCAGCAATCTTGCAACTTTGATCCATACCAGGATTATCAATTTCAATCTTAATGTAATCCATCTGGAGAAAAATGTCTAGGGAAAAATAAGTTCTTATGTAGAGAGTACCAGACATTGATTTATTTACTAAATATCTCATGGAATCCCAGTGCTTTACAAGAATTAGTTTACATATTATAAACATATATTCCAGACTCTGCTACTTTGCAACCTTTGGCAAATTAATCTTACAGAGCCTCAATTTTGTCATGTGTAAATCTGTGGTCCTTCCTGGCACTGAAATTTTCTGATCCTAATAATTTTTCATAGACCATTCTTCTTGTACCCTAACTTTGTGTGTGTTCATATGTATGTGTGTGCATGTATATCTATGTACATGTGCACACATACGTCACTTAAAGTCTGCATAACCAAAGTACATTTTGGTGACTTGTTCATAAGTAATTCAGAAATTTTAAAGCTATGCAGTATGAAAAAACTCACATGTAGTAAAAACACCAGGTAAGGATGATTTTTTCACCTGAATTCTTGTGAAAAACTCTGCAGTCATTATGAGTGAGCATGATAGTAGGTGTTGTTCTATTTAGATTTTAGATTGAATTCATGTCACTCAAATGCATTTAATTATTTTTAAATATCTCAGCTTAGTCAGCTGTTCAGGTATTATAGGAGTTATTTAACCTCTCTAAATTCAGTTACCTTTTTATAAAATAGAAATAAAACTAAGATCTTCCCCAGGGTTTTGTGGACATAAGTTTAATTAGTCAATAAATGTTAGGCATTGTAAATAAGGTCAGATTAACATTTATCTTTTGGAGAGTTCCATATTTTCAGGTCTCAAAAAGATTATAGCAGGCAATAGCTAGTGTTTAGACTTGAGTTTAATTGGAGGGATCATTGAAAATTGTAGTTTTCTCACTACTCATGAGCGATTGAATGCTGGGTATCACATACCTTTCTATTGTGATCATGGTTGATTGGAATACTACAATTGGGTGTTACAGATAACTGGTTTCAGTATTTTTATTAGAGTAAAGTTACCAGATTCCTCTCCTTGTTATTAAATGTCTAGTTATTTGATCTCATATGTACTTTATTCATTCACACATTCTCACAGATGTTCTATAGACAGGACTGCCCTGTCCTCCCAGATCTCAAGTAATGCATCTGTGAAGCTTCTCTGCTAGAAACAAAGTCTTTATTAATGAAGTTCACATGAAAACAATTTGTTTTAATGCATTATGTATTGAAACATAATCAGCTTTACATATTTTAACATTTTAAGTGTTCATTTCATTACCATGAAGTTGGGGCTATGTGGATATATTATTATTTAAAAAAAAAATTAATAGATCAGACCGGATATTGCTTTATCTAAAGTGAAAGCAGTGCCAGAAAACCACACTCCTTCACAGGTAAACAGCACTAAGGGGAGAGAAAACAGTCCCCCAGTTAGAAATGAACTACAATTTAAATTTTTTTGTGGCATTATTAGAAAGTTTTATTTTGTTTGCTTGATTTTTTTAAAATAAAGAATTACTTTGGCTTTGTTGGGCATAGGGTGTTTTTTTTTTTTCTATTAAAAAAAAGAGTGTAATTCTTTGCTTTTTTGTCCTAAATTGACTTTGTTCTTGTTTAGTCAGAAACACATCTAAATAGGGAATTACGTTATCTGTTTAAGGTATTTGTATTAGTCTTGCCTATTTCTGTCAAGCCTTCCTTGCATGATCTTTTTGTTAGTGCCAATTCAAATAGCATTTACTTTAAATGGCATATATGTGTACTGCAAAGTAGGAATATAATAAATTTTTATTACTCATGTGCAAAGGTTATTTTCTCATATTTATGACTTCTTGCTCCTTTTTATATTTCTGCATTATACAAATCACTAACCTCACAATTTTTCAGTTTTGTGCTTTACTTGTCACTGCTTACAGACACCAAGGACTTACAGTTGTGCCAACACTGAAGATTTGGAGACAGTTATTCACCATGTACACAGTCTGTACCCTTCTGCTCCTTTCTTGGCAGCAGGGGTTTCAATGGGAGGGTAAGGTTTTTCTTTCTAAAATATCTGAAAAAAAGTGGTCTTACCAACCGCCTCTTTCAGAGGACTATAAGCTACATAGACATTTTTAAATAAATGTTTATTTTTATCATATTTTACCACATGAGGTTGAATGAATGAAGGAATTAAGTCATGTGAATTTTAATATTTTCCTTGACTCCTGGTCTCTGTAATGAAAAGGGTACAAGTACCTCCTTGGGGTACTCAGGCTTCTATGAGCATGAAGGTTTGTCTGAACCTCATGAAGTTGGTTTCCATCACTCAGTGATTGCCATTTTACCTTCAAATTCCCTGCTGGCTCTACACCTGTTTTCTCCTGGACCATTCAGAAAGCTGAATTTGCAGCATGATTTTTAATTACTTCAGTCATAGAAATAATCACTTATTGCTCTCTCCAACAGAAGAGGCCTTCAAAAACTTTTTCCCCAGGTTGTGGTTTTGCTTGTGTGGTTGGTTTGGTTTGGTTTTGCTGCTGAGCAAATGGACCTATCCTGGAATGCTCTCTGAAAAACTATGAAATTTTGTTAACTCCCTACTCTAGCTGCTATTTTAACCATATGAATATATATTATAATTTGTGCTGATTGCAATTACATTGGGGATTTTTTGGAAATTTTATGACATATTTAGGTTAATTTCTACTAATGTATATATTTTTTGTTCTAGTGATACTGAGCTTAATAAATTTCAAAATTTTTATTATCTGGCCATTGTCCTAAACCATTGTCCAAAACTACTTTTTAAAATCAACAAACACATGAGAGAAAATAATATTTTTTCTTAATTTTATAATGGACTTATCTCTCATTTCGATTTTCAGAACATCTTAGGAGCATATTTACTTGAAAATGAACAGCTTTTACAAATGATAGACTCTGAAAAGTGGATTTTAATCACCTTTTTAGATTCTGATAGACATAAAGTAAGGAGAAAAGAATACTTTTCGTACATTAGCATGGAAGGTCTGACTTGACCTACTAAAGGAAGAAATCTGAATCAGTACAGAAAACCTGGGAAGAATCTATGAATTATGCTTAATGGATGCTATTTTACCTCTTTCCTTTGCCCAGTACTGTGAACCAACAGGACTGGGTGTGACCTGAACTTTTTTCCCTTAATCTTATAAATTCTTGACTTTTAAAGGCCAGACCTTATATAAACGGGCCCAGATTTTCTATTCAGAAGCTCCTGGGAAATGCCTATTCATGTCACATTGAAGCCTCAGTGCCTGAAGGCAGAACTTGACCATTAGCCTTTGCAGCTGTTTGCATATTAATGTCTTGTAAATTGTTTGAAGGAAGCAACTTTTCTAGTTGCCTAGCACTGTGAAATGTTACCAAGTCGGTTTACCACTTGGGGATGTGTTTTACAGCTTGACACATTTTTTTCTTTTGGAGTGGAGTGCAGAAGACAAAGGTCTGTCCAAGATCCTTATATTCATTGCCCCCCAGTCCAACCCCCAGACTGGGGTAATCCCCAAGCCTGTGATACCTGGAGCCAAATAGAGCCTTTGAACTAGAACTGAGTCTAGCCAAGGAACCCATGCCGCTCTAGACTCAGTCAGATTCCAATCTCCCAATGAATTGTAAACTAGCTTTAAAAAATACATAAAAACTCACAGATATACATAAAAGGAAAGAGAGGAATATAATGATCTCGCATATATACTCATCACTCAGCTTTAATAATTATCAAATCATGGATAATCATTCCACATCCCTCCCAACTCTGCTTATTTTAAAATCAATCTCAGATATCATAATTTATGAATATTTTAGTATCTCTAGAAGGTAGAGTCTCTTAAAAAAAATAAAAACACCCAATACCGTTATACCTCAACAAAAGTAATAATTCCTAAATGTAATCAAATATTTAGTGTCACATTTCCCCAATTATAAGTTTGTTTATTGGTTGGCTTGTTTTTACAGTTTGTTTGAATCAGGAGCCAGATAAATTCCATACATTGGGATTGATATTGCCTTTTAAGTCTTTTAATCCATGGATTTTCTCTCTCTTTTGATGAAAAGAATTTTTTTTTTTTTAGTGAATTGTCAGAGTAAAACAACTCTTGACATTATTTTGCGTAGCTATTCCTGGTTCTTTCTACTTCTGAGAGCTTCAATTTGCCCATTTTACCAGTCTCCCAAAAATCTCCAACCTCTAGTCAAAGAATAGGGCCACCAAAACTAAGATCCTAGAATGAATCCTTTGCAGAAGAGTAAGTATTAATCCTTTAATCCCCAAACTTTTTGGCACCAGGGACCAGTGCTCCTATGGAGAATCTATCTAATACCTGCTGATCTGAGGCAGAGCTGAGGCGTTGATGCTAGCGCTGGGGAGTGGCTGCAAATACAAATGAAGCTTCCCTGGCCAGACCACTGCTCACCTCCTGCTGTACTGGGGTTAAGGGTCCCTGCTTTAAATGACTTAGTGAACTGCAGTACTATATGTATACAAAGAGGAATACAATCATTATGAAGAGTAATTTTTCAAAATGAAATCTCTGTCTTTGGTCTAAGACCTCATCATATTCAATCTTCAGGTCATTTAGGTTGGAAAAAAAAGAATGATATTTTTTACCCATTTCTCCTATTTCAGAACCTGGACAACTGAAGAGATAAAGAATAGAAAATACTATAATGAGAAGTAGAATTAAGGATGTCATCTTTATTTTATGACATGTGAAAATTATGTGAAATTCACGTTTCAATGTTTGTATATAATGTTTTATAGGAAAATGGCCATGTCCATTTATTTATGTATTGTATATGACTACAATTACATATTAAGTAGTTGCAACAGAGATTATAGGGCCCCCCAAGCCCAGAACATTGACTATGTTACCCTTTATAAGGAAAATTCACCTGAGATATTGCTCACATACTAAATTAAACATTCAGCTGGAGGCTGGGGCACAAAAATTTGCAAAATTTTAATCCCCAATGTCATTTTTAAAAAGAAGAAAACCACTCTTTCAGTAGAGTTCTCTCATGTTTTACTTCACAGAATGATATGCACATAAGTAATAACTATGCTTTGTTCTATTCACAATATAGTCAACTGCAAGATAAATACATCCATGAACATAAGGAACAAATGAAGATAATTCCATGTGTTTGTTTCTAAGATAGAGAATTTAAACACTGGTTTGTGGGGGAGTTTTTCCCACAGTTTGTAAAATCGATAGTTAAAAATAGGATGTCTTGAGGGGTATAACAAATTCATCACTGAATTTCCTGTTTCTCATTTTAGAATGCTACTTTTAAATTACCTGGGAAAAACTGGGCCGAAAACTCCTTTGAAGGCAGCTGCAACTTTTTCAGTCGGTTGGAATACTTTTGCTTGCTCGGAGTCATTGGAGAAACCACTGAACTGGCTGCTTTTTAATTATTACTTGACAACTTGCCTCCAGTCTTCAGTTAATAAGTGAGTCAACTTTAAAACCTGCTGTCTCCAGACTTTTTGTATTACATACCCCAATAATAAAAACATACTTTATATTGTAAATGTATACGGTAGTAAAAAGACTTTAAGGGAAACTAAAACTGTAGACAAAACTTCTAATGTTTGCTTTCTGTATCCCAGTGGGTTATATTGTACAGCCCCTAGAGTATGGGCCCCACTTTAAAGATCATTATTCTATCACTGTTCTAAATTATTCTAAAAGTCTAAAAACATTAGTGTTGAGTATGTTGAGCAACATTATGAATTATTTCTTTGGATTTTCTATTGCTAATATCATCGGTACCTAATCCTTCTCTCCTACATAATAAGTAATATATTGTTTTCAGTGCTGAATATAATATGGTTCCTTAAGCACATGTTTAGGAGCATGGTATCTTTTAGAGGCTTGGAAGAATACAGTTCACTTGGATATTTTTCAGCCCCGCCAGTTCTTAACAATATTAAAATACTGTCTTTGCATTAGTTTTTCTTTCTGGAACTATTTGTCTATCCTCTAAACAGTTAAATGATGTGATAGCAAAAAACATAGAGATCTTTCTGTTTATTTTTTGATGGCTGTTACCATTGCGTTTTTAAGTGAATTGACAAACAAATATGAACTCTAAGTAAAACATCAGTTCATTTGTGCATGACTTATTGAAAACCATGGTTTTCCTGAAAGTTGGCATTAAGCACTGGATTAAACTTAACCAGTTTTCATTTGTTAAACTGTAGATGCTGATTATAAAATATTGCTAAAAATACTGAATAATAATCATTGTATCATTAATTACTTGTGGTCACTGAAATGGGGGACAGTAACAAGAAAAGTGAAAGAGTGATTTGAATTAAAGTATAGGATATACTACAAAAATGACCAACATTTTAAAATAAGTATATGAAAATATAAATTCTAATTTTCAGTATAACAATTTAAAAAATAATATCTTCAGACAATTTATTTAATTGAAAGCTTCTAGCTTAAATAAGGCCCTTTTGGACAAATTGGTTTAATAGCAGCAGTGTATAGGTGTAATTCATTATGAAACAACACTAACGTTTATTATTATAAAACTGGTTTATTCTTCCTCGATTAATAAAATAGTACTTTATTTTATTTATTTATTTAATTTTTTAGGCAAGGCAACCCTTGGTTGACCTCCCAGATTGCAAGGACCTTGTCAGTTTACAATCTCTTATTTTTTTATTTTTTACGCCTACAGCACCTGGTCTTTGTAGGTGGTCTTCCATCCAAGTACTAACCAGGCCCGACCTTTAGGGTAGCATGGCTGTAGACTAAAAAAAGTACTTTAAAAAATATCTTTGGGACAAATATCAATGTACTCCTGTCTTGTCTGATTAAGTATTGACTACCAAATTGGTGTCTAGTGCTAGGCTAAGTTATGTATTATATATTTTAGGTATGTTTGAAATGGGAATGACCTTAATTTTTTTACTTTTGAAATTCTTTTGTTCCAGGCACCGGCATATGTTTGTAAAACTAATTGACATGGATCATGTCATGAAGGTAGGAGAAAAACTTAATGTAATACATTTATTTCCATTTTTGATCTCAAGAATAGGTATAATCTGTTTTTGTTTTTCAGGCTAAATCCATCAGAGAGTTTGATAAGCGATTCACTTCAGTCATGTTTGGGTACCAAACAATTGATGATTATTACACTGATGCCAGTCCATATCGTAGGCTGAAATCAGTAGGGATTCCAGTGTTGTGTCTGAATTCTGTGGATGACGTTTTTTCACCCAGTCATGGTAAAATTAACATCTTCATATACATTTCAATGCGAGTTAAACCATTTTAAAGTACTGTTTTCTTACTTTTATATTTTTATTTTTTCAATTATAGTTGACATTACAATATTATATTAGTTTCAGGTATACGATACAGTGATTAGACATTTATATAACTTATAAAGTGTTCACCCTGATAAATCCTATCTGACACCATAGTTATTGCAATACTACTGACTATAGTTCCCATGCTATACTCTACATCCCCGTGACTATTTTGTAACCACCAATGTGTACCTCTTAATCCCCACTTCACCCATTCCCCACCCTCCAATCCGGCAACCATCAAAATGCTCTCTGTATCTATGAGCTTATTTCTGTTGTTTATTAATCCTGTTCTCTAGATTTTACATATAAGTGAAATCATATGACATTTGTCTTTCTCTATCTGACTGATTTCATTCAGCACAATACTCTCTAGGTCCATCCATGTTGTTGCATATGGAAAGATTTCATTATTTTTTATGACTAATATTCCATTGTATTTATGTACTACCTCTTCTTTATTTATTCATTTGACACCCGGGATGCCTCCATATCTTAGCTATTGTAAATAATGCTACAGTGATCATATGGATGCACATATCCCTTTGAAGTAGTGTTTTCGTTTTGTTTGGATAAATACCCAGAAGTGGTATTACTGGGTCCTTCTTTCTCTCCTGTGATAGCCTTTGTTTTAAAGTCTATTTTGTCTGGTATTAGTAGTATTGCTACCCCAACTTTTTTTTTATTCATGAAACATCTTTTTTTATTCTTTTACTTTCAGTCTGTATGTGTCTTTCTATCCGAAGTGAATCTCTTGCATGCAGCATAAGTAAAAATTTTGTTTTCTTATCCATTCAGCTACCCTTAATTCATGTACATTTAAAGTAATTATTGAGAGATATGTAGTTATTACCATTTTATTATTCATATTTTTATCTTCTTTTCTTCTTCAAAAAGTCCCTGCAACATTTCTTGTAATACTTGCCTGGTGGTGGTGAACTCTAGCTTTTTCTTGTCTGGGAAGCTCTTTATGTGTCCTTCAATTCTAAATAATAGCTTTGCTGGGTTGAGTCATCTCGGTTATAAGTCCAGGCTTCTCCCACTTTGAATATTTCCTGCCAATCCTTGTAGGTAACTGTTTTACTCTTGCTGCCTTTAAGACTCTCCTAATCTTTAACCTTTGGTATTTGAATTATGATGTGTCTTGGTGTTGGCCTCTTTGGGTTCATCTTGTTTGGGACTCTCTGAGCTTTTTAGGTTTATATGTCTATTTCCTCCACCAGGTTAAGGAAGTTTTCCATTGTTATTTCTTCAAATAGGTTTTCAATTCCTTGTCTTTCTTCGCCTTCTGGTACCCCCATGATGTGAATGTTCGTACACTTGATGTTGTCTCAGGGGCCTCTTAAACAATCCTCATAATTTTGGATTCTTTTTTTCTTGTTGCTTTTCTGATTGGGTGTTTTCTGCTACTTTATCCTTTAAATTACTGTTGATTTCCTCTAATATATTCTTTATTTCAGTTATCGCATTCTTTATTTCTGACTGGTTATTTTTTATGTTTTCTATCTTTATGTTTATGTTTATCTCTTTATTGAAGTTCTTGCTGAGATCACTGAGCATCCTTTTAACTAGTATTTTGAACTCTGTATCAGGTAGTTTGCTTGTCTCCATTTGTTTAGTTATTTTTTCTGGAGCTTTGTCCTTATCTTTCATTTGGGACATGTTTCTTTGTCTCCCCATTTTAGCTGCTATGTATCCTGGTCTTAGTAGAGTGGCTTTATGTTGTAGATGTCCTATGGCATCCCAGTGGCACAGTCTCCCTGGTCAAGTGTCTTCATGTCTCAGGGGACCCTCACAGCCAAGATATTCCTCCCAATTCTCAACCACCACACATGGATGTGGTGCCAGCCCATTTTGTGTCTCTGCCCCTTCTACCAGTCTTGAAGTGGCTTTTTGTCTATACCCTTAGTTATAGAACTTTTGCTCAGCTGGACTTCAGGCAATTCTCATTGGTGGTTGTTCTGTACATTAGTTGTAATTTTGATGTAGTTGTGAGAGGAGGCTAGCAGTGTTTACCCACTCCATTATCTTGACTGGAACTCTTCAAAATATTGTTCTTTTTAAGAAAACACTGTAGTAAAAAATAAAATTAAAATATAATGTTTTACACTGTGATAAACAGAAAAAATAGCCAGATATATATAATTTAGTATCTAAATGTATCAGATCACTTCAAAGTTATCATATACCCTTATCTAGTCCATTGTGAGTCAAAACATTATGACTCAATATTTTGCTTGTTCTCATTTTTATAACCTTTCCTCTTATCAAATATACTGTTCTTTGGACAGATGATGTTACAGTATCTTTTCCTCAAGATTAGTTTTTCATCATTTGCCTTTTCTTCCTATACAAAAGGTTCCGATACAAAAGGCTTTGGAATATTTCTCACCATATGACCTGGAAGAGAACTTGAGACTTTTTAAATATGATGTCCTTGAATATCTCAATCAGTATAACACATTCAGACTATGAAGTCAAATTTGAAAGAAATGGTCTTTGTTTTCCCCTTGGATACTATATAAAAGAAAATTATGCCAAATTAATTTTCTTGCTCTTTTAATTCAAGAAATGTGGAATTTGGAAACAAAGATATATATGCATGTGTTCATACATTGAAGCAATATATAAGATGCTTAGAAGTAATCATATTATCTTAAAAGATCAGTAGACTTGACTTCTAATTTTTTCCTAATGAATTTCACAAAGCTTTTTGTAAAACCTTTCTCCATATTTCCACTTCAAATACTTCAAAAATATTTTCCCCAAGTACTTCATTAAAAAAATTATTCTGACTATAAACACAACACATATGTATTGTCAGATTTTCAGAAAATCCCCAACATATGTAAAAAACTACCTATCATATTTCTAGGCATTATCATCTTATTGTGATTAATCACAGGTAACTTGAGATGACTGAAACATTGGCATTTGACCACAAATCAGAAAATGAAACTGTAAACTTTAATATCGGTTGGGTTACGTGGTGATTGTTTAGCCTATTTCCACTGGATTAAGGAAGTCTAGTATTTCTCCATCTGTTTTTATATTTCAGTCACCCTTTTCCCACCAACAGAAATTCTGCAGCATTTAACCTGACCCACTTGGTTGAAGTTTAAACTCATTATTTCCTATTCTTTCCCAAGCCCTTAAATAGTCTTGCCACATTGAAATAGTGGCCAATTGTCTGCATTCTGAGAGCACAGGCAGTCAGCATCTTTCACATGACTCAATGTGACATAGCCTTTTGTTCTGATATGACTGTGGCTTCAGTGTTATAAATTCCTGGGGGTATCCAGAGTGTGAAATTGAGGCTCTTAATAATTTAGAGGCAAATGAAGCACTCTAAATCTACGCCTTAATGTAAGGTGAAAAAGAAAAGCAAAATGACTATCAGTCATTTCCCCTGCCCCTCCCCTTATGCTGTCACACTCAGTCCCAAGATAGATGTTCATTTTTTAAGTGCGGCTGGCTAAAGATGTGAGTTCAAGGCCCCTTTTAGACAAGAACTTGATTTGCTGGGCCTTGGTTTATTCTTCAGGAAGTGTTGTGAGAGGTCAAATTTAGAGCAACATCCAAATAGGCAGCTTGGGCAGAGCAGCAGCTCTGTCTCGGAAGGGGTTTGGGTCTCTTATAGTGTGTCATGTCACCTTTTCCGTCCTTAGAAAGGTATGAGTTAGGGAGATCTGACCTTTAATTAGCTCATTTTCCCCTAAGACTGCCCAAGATTTGAAAGTCTGTTATTTCATCAACCATGTTATCTTAACTAGAGAGGTAAGATTTAGCATATCTGAAATCAAAACATGTTTATTGTTTGAACTCTAAGCATGAAAGAAGAAAAAGAATGTCTTTAATATATATATTTTAAAGTTTTTACTCAGGATAGATTTTGTACAGCATATGAAAAAATTGTCATTACTAGTAAATTATCTAAATACAGCAACTATATTTTCAAAATAAAGTTTTTATTTCTCTTGTCTATAAATAGAAATTCAGAGAAGGAAGATAAAGAAAAATAATCACCAATGTTTCATCACCCAAAGATAAACACTGTTATTACTTGGAGCAGTATTTTACTTTTTTGCTGTCTGTATATGTTTTTGCTATATAAATCATATTTATAATTTTGAATCCTTAATAATAATTTTGAAGCCACTAGTTGGCCCCAGGAATCTAAGTTTATGTAAAGTTGACCAAAGTCATATATAATGAATTTATAACTCTCACAAAAGTAATAAAACTATTTGTTTTACTTTCCTGGTGTAACATGTAAGTGGGAATCTTATAGCATAATATAAGTATTTACCATTCCTTGAAATATCTTACTTTAATATCTTAAAACAAGACCAAGCCTGTTCTTTTGTATTATAATTGAACATTCTTCCAAAAATGATGGTTCCATACATAATCATAAACGTGAAGTGTTATAAGAACATATATGGTTAATAAAATTAGTCAGATTTATTACATTAGCCATATTCATTACAAATTTTTGTTTAACGGTGTTTTGCTTCATAATGATTGGAAACAATAAAGACATACATTTTTCCTTATTTCCTTATTATCCAAAAATTGGTAATAATTATATTTTTTCTCTCTCTTTCCCTCTCTTATCACCCCCAACATTTACCCTCACCCCAAGCTATTCCAATAGAAACTGCTAAGCAAAACCCTAATGTTGCTTTAGTCCTTACTTCTTATGGAGGCCATATTGGTTTTCTGGAAGGAATCTGGCCAAGGCAGTCCACTTATATGGATCGAGTCTTCAAGCAGTTTGTGCAGGCCATGATTGAGCATGGACATGAACTCTCTAACATGTAATTCTTCAGGTGCATTTTGTCTTAACCATCATATAAAGGCATCTCAACTTAGTGCACAAAGATCAACTACTGTATATAAAGCAAATAAGCCAGCAGGTGGTGAAGAGGTCCAGAATGACATGCAAAAACTACTTTTTGGGAAAAAAACAACTTTGTAGCAAGAAATAAAATCTAGATTTAGATTGTAATTTATGTAGATTTTATTTTTACTATGCCTTACCAAGTCTGACCTTAAATAAAGTAGTACAAACATGGAATTGCACTTAACCAAAACTATTATGTAAAAAGATCTTAATTCCTCAGGGTTTTAATTTAGGTCAGTATTTTTTTAGAGTACTCATTTTAGGTGATTTAATGGTAAGAGATCTTGGTTATTTGAATGTAAGTTGGCACATTCCTAAGGGTATTTGTACCTAATGATGATAACATGAAAACTTAAATAAGATAAAATACAATATGTGAATTATTTTATGTTTTCTGACTTTAGAAGGCAAGTGCAACAATGTTAAACTGACTTCTATACATGCTCTTTTACTCTGATAATATTAAATTTAGGCTGATTTATGTTTTATAATGATTATAGTTTACATGCTTATTTTTAAAATACGCTATTGCATACATATATATAATTATAGTAAAATAAATTCAACCATTTAAAATTGTTTCTTCGTGAGTTTTTATCTACAAAAATAATCCTTAGAAAGTAATTTATGATAATTTCATAAATTGCATTAGTAAGAAATATTAAAACTTTTATTTCACTGTTTTCAGAATATTGGGCTCATACCATGTGTACCAATTAAAAATGCTTTTAGCTCCAGGAAACCTTGTCTAATAATGACTTATGAATAACAATGTTTAGTTATCTTACATCACAAGAAGTCTCCTGGCCAGGGCTGGTTTAGGAGTTTACCAATGTCATCAAAGACTCAGGCTCTTTCTATTTCCACACCATCTTTAGCAGGACAGAGCTAATTATTTCCTAGACACGGGATAGTTTACATCTCCCGACATTGCATTGTGTTCAGTGAAGGAAAAGGGACAAGGGGTGGGGCCTGACTCATCTGCCTTTTTGGGAAAGTGAAAGCTTTCCCAGAAGACTTACTTTTATATGGCCAGAACTGTGTCACATGGCCACCCTGGTTGAGTAATAAGTTGGGAAATCAAGTATGTAAACTTCTCCAGTTGTAGGGGAGGCAGACCAGGGAAAGGGGATTGACAATGCTTGTTGGGATAGCCAGCCAAGAAATAGATAGCTTTCGTACCATTCAACATCTTTTCCTCCTTTTTTTTTTTTTTTTTTTTACCATTTCTACAAGTTTATAAAATATGTATATTTTTTGCCAGGTATCAAACACATTAACAGAATCAGGGAGCAAAAAACATATAAACAAAATTATTTACCAAAAATGCCACCTTTTGGAGAGCTCCTGATAATGTACTGGTAGAGTCCCCATATTTAGCAATCTCATTTTCAAAAATCTATGCTATAGAAAAGCTTGTAAAAGTGTGTAAAGATAGAGGTTTATTGTAGCTTTGGACATTTAGGATAACAACCTATTTAGTAAGGGAATGGGTAGATTATGACAAATTCACATACAGCCATCAAAAAGAATGAGGTAGCACTATACTGATTTATAAAGATTTCTGATAGATACTTAATGAAAAACAATTTATTGATTCATATGTATATGATCTCATTAGTATGAACAAAAATAAAATACATCTATACATGCATGTTGTTGTATATGTGTGTTAATTATAATGAGGTAAACATTTTCAAGTGTTGATTCTTTTACATGGAGGATTCTCTCCAGCTGTTTCTCCACACAGAAAGCTCTGAGAAAGAAAGGCTATGTTTTAATTATTTTTACATCCCAAGCACTTAGCATATTGCCTGGAACAGAGCAGGTCTTTAGTCCACATTAGCTGAGTAGCAGTAGTATATGTATGAAAATTCTACCTTGTTAGCCAGCTTCTTGTTTTGAAAAGTTAATTTTATATATGGATTTTTTTTCTAGTTATCTCCTCATGTTTCTGTTGGTTATTGTCATCACTAAACATTTTTCCAAAGCCGCCTTATAGAGCATTGTATTTACAATAGGGATACAAATGGATACAGTGGTTTTCTTTTTTTCTTTTCTTTTTGACATCCTATAATTTTAAAAAATATCTTGAACCTAGTAAATACATACAATATGGTACAATACTTACTACATGCAATATTCATAGTGTAATGCACTGTCATATTTTGTAGCCCATCCTATTATAGTCTAGTATATTTTATTCTTTTAACTATCCCATCTTCATTTTTATAATGAAAGTGAGAAAATAAAACTTGTTCACTCTTAAATCTGAGAGATGGGTATATGGGACTCATTGCATTATTCTATTTTTGTGCACAAAATTTTATTACTTTAAAATTTAAAGATGTTCTTCTGAGACCCACTAATGAGTTGCAACCTGCAGTTTGTAAAACTGAAATTCTAGAAGTTACTGAAAGTTAAAGGAAGAAGCCACTATTGTCTGTGGCAGTTATGACAATTAGTTGTAACAGCTTTCTTAACTGCTTTCCTGAAGCAGACTGTAAGCACAGTAAAAACAGGAGACAAATCTTTGCTCTCCACTTTGTCCCTGGAGGCCAGGGCAGTGTCTGCCCCATTTTAGCTTTATTTTTAATTAATAATAATACTTGACGTTAGGCCCAGCCCCTGAGAGAATGGTAGAACTCACATATAAATCAGGAGTGAGGACTGGAGTGATTTCTGCAACCATTCTCTAAATCAAAACATCTGTTAAAGCAGCCTGTTTTCCCTGCAGACTCAGGAGTCAAATGGTAATTTATTAAATCTCACAGTTGCTCTGAACCTAACAACACTGGTCACAAGGTAAGTACTCAACCTTTTAGAACTTAATTTGGAGTCAAGGAAGGCAATTTGCAAAGTCAGATGATAAAGAATAAGGAAATGTGCTATTTTAACTCCACTTCTCTCTTGTAAGGAGGTATTTTCGCCTGAACTTCTACCAACAAGTGAAGCTATAGAATAAAAAGCTAGTGTCCCTTCTACAATGTAATGTTGATATCGGCATTAATACTTAATTCATAAATACTGCTGTATGTAATTGATTTTATTCTTTTGCATTTAAATTTTATTGCTAAGCAAAGACTGATATTTACATATTTATGAGACTTGTGATGATAAAAAATGATGTTTTCTGTTTTCACATGTGACTTACAAAGCTGTGAATTATTATTCTGTGTTCTTTATCCCTATTCTCAATATTGAAACTAACATACTTTTTCTGGCTCTGCACTGCAACCACCTAAATGTGGGAATTACTTTGAAAATAGTGAAAGGCAAGAATATGATTAGAATAATTTACCCCTCTGAATATCTTTCAAATAAAGATAACAACTTTGATCAAATAAAAAAGACTTCACTGTCAAGAACATGATGCAGTATTAATTTATTATAGGACAACTGTGTATTTGTGCCTTCTACAAAAGTTTATTTTCCTGTTGGAGTTTGGTACCCAAATTTTGCAAGCAGCATAATAATCATGTCTACTCCATTTGTACTTTATGTTTATTCTTGATCTATTACCAAAGACTCAGTACAAACTGGATATGTATTAGATCTGAATGATCACAAAAGAGCATTATTCTGTTTTAAACTATCAACCAATAACTGATACCTGTAAATTTTAAATATCCCATTTATCTGCTTTACCTTACCTATAGGCAGACACAAGCATTTCAGATTTTTTCTGCATTTTTCCAGACTCAAAATGAAGCATACATAGTACTTAATTTCTGTATCCTGAATACAGTTTATTTCTCCTAATACCATACAGAAGTGTTCTAGTATGGCCTTTGAAATCTCTAGGTTTTCTCATCTTTGAAAAACATGACATAGAATTAACTATTATATATATTTTCATGCTATATATTCCAAAATCTGTAAATGTTATATATAGTTTATCTATTATTACATATATAATGCCTAATATTCTCTGTATTTATAATCATCAACCATAGTTTCTAGATCATTTCTTGAGAAAGAAATTTGGACTTGAATTCAGAGCACTTGAGTTTGATTCTTGGCTCTGCTACTAATCTACACCATTTGATCTGAGGCTAATCATTTATCCTTTCTAGGTTCAGTTTTCTCAATTATAAAATGCAGGTGGTAATATCAATGTTAAAGTTATGAGGATAAAAGAGATAATATATATGTGAAAATCCTTTGTGAACTGTTAAGTGCTATAGAAATGTAAAAAGTTATAATGAAAAGATGTCTACTGTTATAAACCAAATCAAAACCAAATGACATTTTATTACTAATGTAACTTTATCAAAAACACACTGAGATCAGGGTCGGGGCTGGAGGGGGGAGTACATGATCTGAATGGTAGTGTTAACCTTGATCCCTTGGCTAAGGTGGTGCTTGCCAGCAAATTGCCACCAATTTGCTAATTCACTCTTTGTAATTTACTTAATGTCTGGAAGATGGGAAGAAGGTAGTCTGAGGCTATGTAAATATCCTGTTTCTGTTTAAACTTCTGCCCATTAATTGCTAGATCTTGCTGCAGCAATTACTGTAGTATTCTAATGGTTATTTTCTATTTCCGACATTCTTTTTTTGTTTATAACTGGAATTCTTAAAGAAAGAGTTGTCACTCCCCTCCCCCCCACTTTATTTATTTACTTATTGATATTACATATATATTGATATAGACCATTGAATTTTGTTTCTTCTTTGGGTTATAACTCAATACTATCATTATTTTGTTCATGTTGTTTCAATTTGGGAGCTCTCTCTGGTTTGTTTCTATGTCCCTTTTATGTGCCTTTTATTTTTTTCCTAAGCACTCTGGCACCAGCAGATGCTCCAGGCTCATCTTGTATTTTCCCTACTCCAGGCCTGGAATCAATTAGTTCTTCAAGAAGCCCTGATTCCTTTTATTAAATAATGGCATTTAAAAACAAGGATCTGGATATGCTCATGGCTACTGTGGTCCCACTGCTTATTGCACTTCTCAGTAGAGTTAGGAAAAAAATTATATATATAATTCTCAGACACATCTGTATTTATATAACATCTATAAATAAACATGAGTCCATAATAACACCTTTGACTCCAATTTAGCAACACAGAATAAATTTTAACCTCCTCCTTTCCTTATTTGTAACTTCTTTCTTCCAGTGAGAAACCTGGCTCTGATTATCTGGAATATATTTATTTATTTGTTAAACAATACAAATAAAAGTAGATTACAAATAAAGTTGTTTCAGAATTCCAAACCTACACTGCTTAAAAAACATGTTTACTAACTAGAATACTTCTTTTTGTATTCTATTCTTTTAGTCTTACAATATTGTCAAAAGTTTTTCAATGTTATTCAACTCCTTTCAGTGTGGTTTTGTGACTCATCTGTAATACAGTTAGATTCATTTGTCATCATCTTAATTCCATCTTCCTCTCCATATCCTGGTGGATTTTTATAAAATTTTTATATAAAAAATTATATAAAGTTTACTTTTTTTAGCAAACAGTTCTGTGGGTTTTAAAAAATGCATAGTGTCTACTACCAGAGTTCCATATTCAATCTTTCTATCACCTGCCTAATTCCCCCATGGTTCTTATAAAAAAAAACATTCTCTCCATCCCCATGAACCCTGGCAACCATAGATCTGTTTTCCTCTCTATAGTTTTGCCTTTTGCAGAGTGTCATATGAATGAAATTATTTATTGTTTAAGTCGTTTAGGTCTGGCTTTTTTCTCTTAGCAAAATTCATTTAAGATACATCTATATTCATATAATCTATACAAAATTAATATATTCATTTAAAATTTATACATGTTCTGTAGTTCATTCCTTTTTACTTCTGGGTAGTATTTCATTGTATGGATGTACCATACTTTGTCTATCTGGATATTCACTGGTCGAAGGACATCTGGGTGGTTTTCAGTTCTTGGTGGCTATGAATAAAACTGCTATAAACATTTACATGCAGGTTTTGTGTGAACACAAGTTTTCATTTCCTTTGGATAAATACCTAGGAGTGAAATTGCTAAGTAATATGGTAGGTACATGTTTAACTGTATAAGAAAATGACAAACTATTTTCCAAAATGTCTATACTATATGTATTTCTATCAGGAATTTATGAGAGTTCCAGTCACTCTGCATCCTCACAGCATTTGCTCTTACCACTTTTTAAAAAATATTAGATATTCTAACAGGTGTTAAACAGGTACATATTAAAACTAAACATCAGCTCAATATATTCAAACTATGTATATTTGTGAATTTTGCCATTACCTCAAAATGTATAAAAGAAAAATGTGAAAATATTTAAAAATATCAGAAACTGAGGCAGGGAAAGGTATAGGAATAGTTAATTTAAGTTAGTCATTTTTATTCTGTTATTTTTTCTTTTATTTTTATCATTCAAGCTGTTAAGACAAATGATGTATTTGTAATTAAATGATAGGCAAGTCACTCTCCATAGGAAAAAAAGAAAATTGAGATAAAGGCCCAAATATCTGACACATTCAGTAACAGCAGGAAGGCTAAGCCCATTTTTATTTTCCCTAATTCCTCTCACCAATTATTGGACTTTTTACACCTACATAAGGTAAGCAACAAGTGACACCTCCTGAGGGTGGGGGTGGGGTGAGGCCCTCTGTAGAGGAAGTCCCTAAGTTATTATATAAAAGTGAAAATACCCAAAGCATTAACAACAAAAGCAGTATGCCACTCTCAGAAACAGGCAAACATAAACTATGCTATTGGAAATCAGGATAGTGACTACCCTGCTTGTAAGAATAGGGCCTGCCTGTCAGGGGGCCAAGGAGTCTTCTGGGTTACTGTTAATGATTTATCTCTTGATCTAGTTACATTTGTTTCGTACACTATTTGTGTACTTTTCTGTATGTATGTTTACAGAAAACTTTATCTAAATTCCTGACACTTAAGAATGGTGGGCTGAGAAGAAAATTACTGCTGAGGGCCTGATCTTTCCTTTCTACCATGTCTTTTATTTCACCTTTGGTTTCATCTAGAAATTAAATTAAAAGGGAAGTTAAATTCTCTTATGTTTTAAGAAGTTATATATAGGTCTTCAGTTACACTGAGAAAATAAATGTTAAATGGAATGATTTTGTGAAGAAAATTACACAACTTTCAAAGAAATAGAAAAAAAGATAAATAAACCAAGAAACATGTTTCAGTATGGCCAAAAAATAATGCTGTAAATTATTTCCAAATTAATTTATAGGTTAAATGAAATTCCAATTAAAATCCAAATAGGACTTCTTTAGAAATCAATAAAGCAATTCTAAAAGTCATCTACAAAAATAGTCAAAAATATTTTTAAAAGAAGGGAGATATTGTTCTACAGATTTTAAAAGGTAAATTAGGTTGCAATATCTTTAAACAGGTACTGGTGTAAAATTTGTCAGAACACTGAAACAGAACAAAGAACTAGAAAAAGACCCTAATATATATTAGAATTTAAGTAACCAAAAGCACCGTGAGAAAATGGACAAATGCATGGATAAGGAATTCACAAACATGTATACAATAATACCATAAGAATATTTAACTTCACTCAGGAATAGTAACTAAAACTATGAAATATTTTTAATCTATCAAATTTGTAAAGACTAAAAAAAGTTTGATTTTGATAACAATGTATTAGGGGCAGTGTAAAGAACAAATCATTCTCATATACTGCTGGGCAATGTGTAAACTGACAGAACCCCTCCAATATTTTGACACAGCAATTCCACTTCTAGCAATTTATCTTACAGAAACACTGACATGTGTAAAACAACAAAAGAATAGAGTTATTTAATAAGTCACTGTTTGTAATAGCAAAAGATTGGAAACTATAAATGTCTATCAATAGGGAGAGGTTAAATTATGATTCAAAGAAATAATATGTAGCCCCAAGTTAAGAACACTCTTGTACACTCATGAGATGGTTTAGTGGGGTGAGGGGGGGGGCTTGGGTGGAAGAAGTTGAAGAAGCAGGTAGAGAGGGGATAAATGATGGATTTAAGTCCGTGAAGATGTAGAAATAATGTGCTCTAGAGCAAAGATGCAGGATTTTGTCAAAGAAAGAAAGAAGGATGCACCTTTTTCATTGGTGGGGGAACGAGGAAAGGAAGAAGAGAGAATGAGGGAAGAAGAGAGGGGGAGAGAGAGGGAGAAAGGAGAAAAGAACCAAATGCAGAGCAATTAATAGAGCTTATTTTTCTCTTTTCCAAAACATTCTCTGCTTCAGTGTAATTAACCTGGAGGTCCTCCTTACCCTTCCCTTTATGAAATTCCCATTTCTCTAAAAACTCCTAAGCCTCTAAGGCTTTTCATTGAAATGTCTAGTCTCATACTACTCAAGAAGATATAAGATTAACAATCATTTTAATTTAATATGCATTTTTGACTTTCATGTAGGTACAGGATATAGTATTCGGCTATGATGGATACTAAG
Organism: Macroglossus sobrinus; assembly: GCA_004027375.1. Classification (NCBI taxonomy): domain Eukaryota; kingdom Metazoa; phylum Chordata; class Mammalia; order Chiroptera; family Pteropodidae; genus Macroglossus; species Macroglossus sobrinus. The sequence goes on along the minus strand of PVKZ01006710.1, from coordinate 6,455 downwards.
ACCATGATAATGGTGAAGTCACATATATACGTTTCCATTCTACAAGGTAGATTTTGATAAATATTAAAGCAGATATAAAAGTGCTTTGAGAATGTAGGAGAGAGAAAATACAATTATGATGCAAGCAAGGATTAAGAGGGGCTTCACAGAGAAGGTAATATTTAAATGTGACCTTAAAGAAAAGATGGTACATTTAGATGGGTACAGATGGAAGTAAAGGAATTCCAAAAGGAATATGTTAGCTAATTTATAGAAAAGAAGGAGAAAGCAAATTAAAGACAAATCCATTTAAATCATTTTTTTCCATAACAATTTTATCCTCCCAACTCCCCAAAGTTAATTAACTAATCATCCAACTTAACTTTTGAAAAGGGGATGTTTCAATCTCAATCTCATGTCTCAATGGCCTCTGGGTGACTTCCTGCAACTCCTTTGTACAAAAAAAGGAGGGCAGTATAAATGAAATTCTATCTTCTCAGAGTAATGGAGAAGAGGTATACCTTTGGAGAACAATAAGCACAAAATTTAGTGAATCTTTATGGAGGCAATTTGTTTGTTGTAGTTTCTCATCAATTCTCTATTTGTCCTTCCTCTTATTCTACTACTAAAAATGAAAACAAACAAACAAAAAACATCTAAATTGAAAGGTAAAAGGGCATAAAACATAATTAAAGCAAATTTTAAACACCATTTGATATGTACACCTTCTACATCTAATTTCAAGCCGTGTAAGCATTAAGAAGACAAAAACTAGTTAGTTGATGGGCCTGAGCTGATATTATAGGTATGATATTATAGGTAGGTACAGATAGCTCCTTTGGTTATCTGTAATTATGGTTTTCATCAGCACTTTACTGGAGAGAACCAATCATTAGGATGTGAGGGCAGGACAAAATGGTTCTCTGATTCATAAACTCACAAATATGCTTTTTATTATTATTTTATGTTATAAATAATATCTTTTGCCTAAATCAAACAGAGTGTTTGGAATCTACACATTTGCTTGAACCGAAGGCAAACTGCTGAAGTAAAAGGAGTTAGGTCTTAACAGGAATGCTAGAACATTTTACGGTATTTTGAGCCACTTACAAGGCAAATGGAGTTGAAAAGCCTGGCTTTTAGAAAGCCTCTTTCCTATCCCCAATCCCTAAGCTGAAAGCATTATGAAGTGGCATTAAGTAATGTATACTTATTCATATTTAGGTGGGTTTTTTTTCCTTGATAGACTTTACACCAGATTTCTCTTTTCCTTTAATTAAATCATGGCTCTTGTGAGAGAATCTGTTGAACTCCATATCTACATAGGCAAAAACAATGCATACCTATTGTATACCTCGCTAATTGGAAAATATTTCTCCCGCGTTTTCGCTTGACCTGAATTTTTGGAAATGGAGTAGAGAGCAGTGAGAGATAAACTATTATGGTTCTAAAGTTGGGTGAACTTGGGTGAGTCTCTCTCAGAATCCTGGCCTCCTTGCTTTAAGTACCAGGCGATTTGAGCTGTTCTTAGAAAAGTCTCAAGGTAGACTTACTGAAAGTCTGAATAAAATCCTTGCTGGTTAAGTAATCCCACTTCTGGATATTTATCCAAACAAACCCAAAGCACTACTTCAAAGGGGACATATGAATCTATATGTTCACTGCAGCATTATTTACAATAGTTAAGATATGAAGGCAACCTGGGTGTCCATTAGTGGGTGAATGGATAAAGAAGTGATACATTTATACAATAGAATGCTACTCAGCCATAAAAAAATAATGTAATCTTGCCATCTGCAACAACATGAATGGTATTGTGCTAAGTAGAATAAGTCAGGCTGAGGAAAACAAATGCCATATGATTTCACTTACTTGTGAATCTAAATAATAAAGTAAACAAACAGCAGAAACAAACTCACAGATATAGAAAACATTTTGAGGGTTGCCAGATAGGAGGGGTATTGGAGGATAGGTGAAAAAGGGGGAGGGATTAAAAACTACAACTTGGTAATTACAAAATAGGGGATGTAAAGCATAAGGAATACAGTAAATAATATTGTAATAGTTATATATGGTGTCAGATGAGTACCAGACTTATTGGGGTGATCACTTTGTAAGTTATATAAATGTATAATCACCATGATGTACACCTGAAACTAATATAATATTGTATACCAACTGTAAATGAAAAAATTTTTTTAATGTTTTAAAGAAACTGTAACTTTAAAATAAAAAATTGTTGCTGGTTAAATGATACTGAACTCTCTTTAGCTCTGAAAGAGAAAGAACACTTGCTTCCCCAACCCGAATAGTCAAGGAGTGATGACCGTTTTTTAGATCCCCAAGTCCAAGTGTCAGAGATGGGTACTGGGAGTCGTCTAGTACAGTAGAGCAGACGATTCCTGAAAAGCCAGCGGCACCCTGGGATGGGTTTACACTGAAAGAGGGGAATGAGAGAGGAACTCATACCTTGAGAAAGTGTGGCAGTTCCAGTGGCCTCTGGTAAGCTCTTGCTTAGGTTCTTAGGTGACTAAAAACCTTCATGGGATTGCCAGGAGAAAAATTTCCTCTATGGTGTAAAGCAGTCCTATAGGGATAACCATGGCATTTGGCTCATCTGAAGACATGCATGTAAATGTCAATTTCCCTAGAAGTTTATTCAGACTTTATAGGTCTCAAAGCAAATGGCGATAATTGTGTCTCCCAGGCCAACAAGCCCAGTGACAGTAAGCCTCTCATTAATACTAAGATGGCCAAAATGTGGGTTCCCTGATACTTCTAAATTAATTTTTACGAGCACAATTAGATAAAGCTGGCTATAAAACTAGGCAGAATGAAAGAAGTAAAAAACTATTGGCTTTCAGAACTTAAAATGGCCTTCTTCCTTAAGCTAAAATGAAACTATCTAAAAGGATTTACCTAAATGGATCAACCTATGATGTTTAGGTGTCAATCCAATTCTTCAATCTCCCAGGAGACAAAAACTTTAAAGATCATTGACTGCTACCTGGAGATTTTGTTTATTAGAAAGGACATCAAATAAAAGATTCTCCAACCTCATTGGAAGGGACCTTATCAGGTGCCTAACTGTTACTATTGGGGCAATCTAAAATCCTTCCTAGTAACACTGAGGGGTCCTCGTTTCTTTTCGCTGGTGCAGTAAAGAATTGCAGATCAGCGAGATTTAGGAAGTAATATTTATTAAAGTAAATTTCAGGAGAGAAACATGCTACGTACGCCAAAGAGGGCTGTAGCAGTGTGGAAACAAAGGTATAGTTAAAGTACTCTCCAAAGGAGTGGTAGGTTACAGCGAAGTGTAACAGCATGGAAGTGGGGAGGTCTGCATTATATTAGGGCCGTGATGGGAGGTTATGAAGGTGGTGCTAGGTGATTAGCATATGAGGTCATTTTGATTGACATTTGGCTGTGATATAATCCTTTGCTTACTGCGCATGAGGTTACCCAGAATTCAGTCAATGTTTCACGAACTTCTGGGCATAGGAATGATATTATAATGAGACTAGATCACAGGGAGCTTAGTGTAGGTAGGACTGATAGTACATGCACTTGTGGCCAGATTAAACCAGCTACTAGTTTATGGCTTCTTACCTCTTCTGTATTAGGATGTAGAGGTAATTAATAACCAGAAAGAAAATGTGTGTTCCAGGGAGGTCCTAAAGGAGGTCTTCCAGAGGGGCTTTCATTCCTTTGTTCCCCTGTCACTCATGTCTACCTAAGTACCTAATATAACCACGAATGGACATCTACCTCTCCCTGTCTGGACATTAAAGACTCCTTGAGGATGAGAAGTAGCTGACACCAAGGGTAGACAGCTATCCCAAGACATAGACAAGCCTTATATACCTACGGATATTGAACTCAGAATTCATTTTATTTAATTGTTTTTACTTATTTGCTGGTATTAGTCATAATAATAGTTTTACTTATTCTTTGGGTTTTTCTATATAGTCCAACCATTTATGATTACTGAGCACGTACAAGGTGACTGTTAATATTCTTTTCACGGCTTATGTAAATGTTATTTATACTGGATGCTAAACACAGAAACATGAAGTAGAAAGCAAAACTTGGATCACGGTAGTTCATAGGATAGAAATTATCCAGCGTGCCACCCCCCACCTCCCCACCCCCACATGCAATAAAGACCATAAGACATGACTGCCTTCCATTTACCTGACCTTCCCTTTTTGGAAAAATTTGACCTCAAGTCAGATCCATGGTTACAGTATTGCCCCATCTCTAATGGTTAACAAGACAATTTTGATACAGAGACTTCATAGGAATGAGCCTTTCTAACGCTGTGAGACAACACTATCCAACCAAAAGGTAGGTCATCAGTGCATTCTTCAGATTGATTTATGACCCAAAAGGGGAACTGTATTCAGAAAAGGAGGTTCTATGGAAAGTAACCTCCCAGTGTGATCTGATCATAAATTCCTAACTGGGCAGGTCATGGTGGATAGTCATGCCCCAGGCATATAACTTCTTTAGTAAAAGGTTTATCTTTGCCTTAAATAAGTTTTGTTCATTGTTTCTGTGCATCAAGTTTAACACACCTTTGAAACTGGCTGTAACCACCTCAAGAACTCACATTGTTAACTATCCATTATTCCTTGCCTTTTTTTCTCTACTCTTCCTTCTGTCCTCTCTTTAATTTTAAATGCATAAAAAAAAAAAAAGTATGTGGCCATGCGACCCTGAATATGCCCAATCTCATCTGATCCTGGAAGCTAAGCAGGGTCGGGCCTAGTTAGTACTTGGATGGGAGACTACCTAGGAAGACCAGATGCTATAGGCATTTAAAAAAAATAAAACAAGGATGTGGTTCCAAAGTGTAGCAGTTAGCATGTCTGCTTTACACGTAGAAGGGTTTGTGCCCCAGTGGATCCATGGTCCATGCTCTATAGCCATGCCACCTGGAACAAGCCTGATGTCTGATCTCAGAAGCTAAGCAGGGTCAGGCCTGGTTAGTACTTGGATGGGACACCACCTAGGAAAACCAGGTACTGTAGGCATGACTAATAATAATAAATAATAAAAAAAATACAAAATTAAAATGAATAAATAAAATGCATTAAAAAAAGCTACAAAATTATATTTCTCTGGAACATTGAGATCTTGTTTCCTGGCATATTTCATCAGTTTGGCTCAAATAGATACTTATAAATTTTAAAAAATAATTCCCAAAGTTATCCAAAGAAAGCTCAGAGTAGCTGACTTTCAACCTACTCCAGGAATAGAAAGGTTAAAAGATTCTGTTCAAAATTCAAAATAGCTCACTCAAGGTGAGAGTTGACTGAAATAGCCATAATGTTCACCAGTCATTTTAAGAGGACAAGAGTCATATGATTCTGTAACCATGTAAATCCTCAGTTCTTTAAAATTACTTTTTCTCTTCTCTTTTTCCTTGATTCAAACTGGCCTGAAGCTCACTTGCTTCTTTTCTTTCCTTATTCTTCTGCATACTGCATATCCCTTAATCATTAAGCCCTTAGGTCAGCATCAAACAGTCTTGGGAACAAAGCCTAAAGTCTGTTGACCACAGAAACAGAATTTCAGTCAAACTAAAAATATCTTGCCCCTCCACACTCATGAAAGTGAAACAACCCTACCAGCAACCTCTTGAAACCAGACAGAACTATTCTGTGACTGACATCAGGACCTGATGCAATGATCATCTGCCTCCTACACTAGCTCCGACCAATCAGTAGAGTCCATGACCCCAACTTCCTTGGCTACTAATGAGTTTTTCCCTATATAGCCTATCTCCTACAGGTTATTGGGGAACCAGGTCTTTGAGCTAGAGCTTACCTGTGTCTCTGGGGTTGGCAGCATTCCCTAAAGTAAATGTCTACTTACTTTGCTGCAAACTCCTGTCTGTGTCTCTTTTGGCCTTTTTTAAAAAAAATTATTTATTTTAATTAATTTCAAGTATACAGTACATTGGTTAGACATCTACATAGTTCATAAAATGATCCCCCCAATTGCTCCCTCTCTCCCCGATCCTCCACCCAGGTAACGTATTAATGCTAACTGCATTCCCTATGCCATGTCCCCCATCCCTGTGACCATCCATCAGCTACCAACTTGTACTTCTTTCTCCATTCTCCCAGTCCCCCAAACTCCCCTCCCCTCTGTCCGACACCAAATTGTCCATTATATTTGTGAGTCTGTTTTTGATTAGTTTGTTCTTTTTATTCCTTAGATGCCACATATAAGTAAAATCAGTGTTTATCTTTGACTTAAATACCTTTTTGATCCATCAAAGCAATATTTTTTTTCATCCCCTTAGTCTGTGTGTGTCTTTTAATCTGAAGTGAGTCTCTTACAGGCAACATGAGGGGTCTTGTTTTCCTTTCCATTCATCCACTCTGTCTTTTAGTTGGAGCACTTAATTCTTTTCCATTTGAGGTACTTATTGATAGGAATGTAGTTGTTACCATTCTTTATTCCTG
>PVKZ01006709.1:0-31386 GCA_004027375.1 Macroglossus sobrinus | reverse complement strand
ACCAATGAGCTCTCAGAGCAGGGACAGGGTGGGGGATGGGCAATGAGCTCTCATCTCTGCTCTTCCCTGTGCTCCCACCCACTCGTCTCTTGTACCCTCTGCCCAAATCTTGATGACTCTGAAAGCCCCAGTGACATCCCGCCCCCTGTACACATGTCGCTTCAGCCCAGCCGCCAAGCCAGGGCACCTCACTCAGTTCTGTTGTCTCCGCTGATGCCCCCATATCCAGCCCTTCTCTCTCCCTCCCCACGTCCTACGAGAATGTGGGCTCGTCCCAGAGAAAGCCACAGATGCCACCACACAGTGCATCAGCCCCCTCACTCCAACTCTGCAGAGACCCCACCCATCTATTCCCGGTTTCTGTCCCTTCTGCAGTAAACACCGCCCCGCGCGTTGGGTGACACACTGGCCTCTCTTCACAGGGCTGGTCTGTGTGGAAGGGGCCAGCAAACAACCCCCTCGGGGTCGGGGACGGGCCGTGCTGTGCAGCCTGGACAGCTGGCTGTGGTGATCCCTGCAGCTCCGCTGTGTAGCCCCTCTAGGGGGTGGGCGTGGGAAGGCAGAGCTGTCTCTATGAAAAGGTCGGCGCAGGCTCCAGGAACACCCATGTTCCATTGCCGACTGTGCTTACCTTTCAGTGACACCCTTTCTGTGTCAGTGTGGATATCCTGGTCTCCTCACATCACTTTTTTGAATCCTGCGTAATGTGCTGGACTTTCCCCCACAAACAGTGATGGTGACAGAACACATGCTGGGTCCAGGCCCTGTGCTAAGAGCACTACTAACTCATTTGATGCTCTCTGTAGCCCTATGAGGTGGGTGTGATTATTATCTCCATTCTGTAATGGGGAAACAGTCACAGAGAGGTTAACTAACTAGGCCAAAGTTACCCAGCTAAGAAGGAGTAGAGCTGGGATTTGAACCCGGGAAGCCTGGCATCAGAGTCTACCGCCCTAACCACTCTTCTGTGTAGCCCCTGAAATGAGTTCCAGCTGCAATCACAGGGGCTTTCGTCTGGGGCAGGTGGGAGGATGTTTCTCCATGGGTCCCACTGTGAAGGGTGGGTGGGCTGTGACTCAGATTCCACGCCTTTGTTGTCTCTGCCTAGAGCCCCCTCCGCGACCCCTCCCACGATCTGCTCCTTGTCCTTCTTCGGGACTCAGGTCCACTGTCCCCTCCTCCTTCCCCGAGTCCCACGTCCATCACTCCACCGCGGCAGCCTGGTTAAACGCCTTCCCTGTACGTTTCATCTCTGACATCGCCTTGAGCTCCCTGTCTGTCTCCTGCCACGAGTGCAAGGTCCGGAGGGGGTTGTGGGGCAGGACTGGGATCCTGGCTGCATCCCCAGACCTGGAGCTGTGCCCGGTGGTGGCGCAAGTGCGCGACAAGACCTGCTGGATGAACACTGTGCACCGGCCGCTGGAGGGCGCTGGAGGGAATCGCCAAGATCGCCCAACCCACTGCTCACCTGACAGGAAGTGGAGGGGGTGCTCCGGAAGCTGCGCCCCCGACCACCTGGCTGCAGTGCCACACGGGCACCCGTCACGGACACACATGACACGAGCCGTCGTGGAGCCCGTTGACCTTCCAGCAAGAGTGAGCTTTCTGTGCCCAAGACTGAGCCCAGTTTCCAGAATCTAGTCCACGTGGACGCCCCAATCAGCACACCACAGCCCCGCACCCCTGGGACGGAGAGGGGGAGGCGGCAGTGTGGAAGGACCCTCCATACACCCCTGCGTGTCGGGGAACAGAACACACACGGGGGGCACTGCTCACCCACCCCCGCGGGGATGGCGCCCCAGCCCATCCCAGCCCCTCTGCCTTCTCTCTCCTGGAAGAAATCCTGACACTCCTACACTTTTTTCTTTTCTTTCTGGCCCTTTTAGTCTGAGGGCGAATGGCACAGGCTGTGGTGGAAAACAAACGTGGAAGATTTGCTTCCCTTGTCACATCCTGAGCTCAAACCAGGCGGCCTCCTTAGGAGGTGACAGTCGATTTTGTTAAGTGTCACAGTCACCAAGGAAGTTGTTCCCCCAGGAGAGGAATGTGGGGTTTGTACGCATGACATGTTAGAGGGGGCGTTTCTTTTCTAAAACCTAATGGAGCCTCTCAGCCTCCCTGTCATGGCAGAGGCGGCTGGAGATGGTGTGGGGTGAGGAGCACGTGTCGTGTCCCCGGCAGTGGAGACAGGCAGTGACATGGGTGAAGCTCCACTCCCAGGAGCAGCTGATACTGCAGGACCCTCCTGGGCGGGACCTGGCGCCCTGGCTTCTCCGCTGGGTGACCTCGGCGACTTGTCTGGTCTTTATTTCCTCATCTCTGCAGTGAGAAGAATGACCCTGTCCAGTACCTCTCAGGATTGTGGGGGACCCACCTGAAGTGATGTGGCACATAGATCTGCTCCGCGCCTGCAAATCAGTCCAAAATCTAACGCTGAGTTTCCAGTTCATGATACATTTTCCCGTCTTTTTCTTGTCCATGATACAAACGCAATTTCCTCTGCAGCCGACACTGGTCCATCACTATTTACAATATTAGATTTCACAAATTTTTCTCTAATAGCCTTTTTCTGTTCACCAATTCCATTCGAGATACCAAATTAGATACACTGTGTTATTCACACTTTCTTGGACATGAATCAAAGTTATAAAAATATATTTCATATCACAGGATAATAAGCATGTTTAAATAATCTGAAACAAAATATTAAGAACACAATACTTATTTTTACCAACTGGAAGACACTCTAGGGTTTCTCTTTTGTTATATTCTTTCTCATCCCATTCCCTCTCCTCCCATCCCATCCCAACATAAAAATACTCTTCAAGAGGTGATAAACTTAACGACCCACAAATGGGTCAGTACCTGCAGTTTGAAAAAAGCTCATTTTGCGTAAGGATGTTCTATCCCATTGCTATTCCGCAGTGGGTGCTTGTTCTGTTTATCTATCTCCTGGGCTCGCTGTGAACACCCTGCACTGCAGGAAGGTGCCTGTGTTCTTTCTCCGACCTCCGTTCTGGGCGCTGCGCCTGCCATCTGTGCCCTGGAAGTGACTCTTGCCTGATGGCTTGATGAGCATGTCCTTTCTATTTTCTTACATTTGTTCTATCTGTCTCTTTCTGCAGCGCTGAATGCCTAGTAAGCAGCATCCCCTTTCTTTGGAGACATGACTGGTCAGTAATGGCATATTTGCAGACACCAGTGCTCAGAACTAACTGGTTTAGCACGCCTGTCATGAGCCTCACCCTGGCAATAGTGCCAGGGGCTGGGGTGGGTCCCCCACTGGGGTTCCAGGCATTTCAAGTTAGATTTGCATGCGAACCCAGTGATTGAAAATGCTCTGGTGTTTTCAATTGTCACAGGACTGGGATAAAGATAATGTCCTTCAGGGCCTGGGACAGTCCCTTAGAATGAATTGCCCCGTACAAAATGCCAACAGTGACCCTTGTTGAGACACTCTGACCAAGACCAATCTGAGATTAGAAACAGAGAGTATGACAAGAGTGTCTGTTTCTTACTGTGTAAGCTGCTGCTGCTTTTTCTTTTCTTTTTTTTTTTTTCAAATACCAGTCAATGATGTTTACAGCCAGAGAGGCTGGCCCTGGGACAACTGGTGGGCATATTTCAAAGAACTGCCTGGCCCTGGACAGCCAGGTTAAGCTGCAGGAGCTTAACAGATTTGTTCCAACAGCTCCAAGCTCCCCAGGCACTTGGAGGAAGGAATGTGCTGGGGGTTTTAATTACCATGGGGAGAGGGAGCCACGCTCCATTTGGGTAAATCGGCTGTGGTCACACCCTAGCATGCCTTTCTAATCACTGCTCAACCACAAGGAATGCACGTGTGTCCCCCTCCCCCGCTTCGAGTCCAGCCCTTTGCTTCAGAAGTGGGAGAACCTTCTCTTTCTTCCACCTCATGTAGAGCCTAAACCTTCTACTGGCCAGGACTCATTCTCTGTTTATCAGAGGTCATCGCAGGCACATTGAAATACATCCATCAGGCCCTTAAGTAGATCGAAGCGTCACAGAGAGCCTTGAATCAAATGGAACTGCTGCTCACTGCCCTAAGATACTCATTCTTTCTCTTTGTTAAGGAATTAAGGCATCGTACTTTAATCTTTAACAACAAGGTAAATGAGACGGATCTCTCTGTGGAAACGGAACCCAGAGGGAAATACAAGTTTACAGTTCTAGCATCTGGGACAATATTTCCACAGTGCCTTTTGTTTGTATAATATGTTATACTTTGCAAAGATATTTTCTCAGGCACAGTTTATTGAATGTGCGCAAGGTATTTATATGTCACACAGATTGGTAATTCTTTTCCCAATCAAATTTTTAAAAAATGCCGGCAGATCTTCAGTTGTACATACTTTCTGTGCAATGGGCTCACATTCACATCCTTTCCTTGTCTCGTGTTTCATTCTTTTCTTTCTCAATAGCGTGTGTTTAACACTATGAACCAGTTCTTCTACCCTTTCATTCGTGAACATGTGGCTGTGGGTGACCATTGCTTCTGTCCACCCAATATTTGCTTCTCCTCCTGATAAAACTGCCCTAATTTGATTTCTGGCAAAGGATCTCACCCCTCTTCCATCCAGGTGGGAGAACTGACTGTTAGCCTCCAGCTCTAGATTTGGCCTTGATAACCGATATAGTCTCCCTCTCTATCCTTATCCCTACTTCCTTATGTCAAAGAGATTCCTGGATGGCCAGTGAAACTCAATGCCAGACTTGCTTTGATTTACTGAGAAGAACACCTGTCTTCATAGGACTTGTTTTTGTGATGAGGCTGTGAGCAGGGCCACAGAGCAGAGACATCTGTTCTGCTTGTGTGTGAAGCGAGTGTGAGTGACAACAGCCACAAATTAGAGAGAAATGGAGCCTTGTAGATGGGATTTGAGCTCCTGGATTCAGCCATGCCTGCAACCGTTCTTTTTTTTTTTTTCTGGCAGGTTTTTTTTTTTTCCCTAGAACTATTGATGGTTTGGAGATTAGATAATTGTTGTGGGGGCTGTACTGTGCATTGCAAGATGTTTAATAACCCACTAGCAGCATGCTCCCCACCCCCTCATTCCTCCCACCCCCCATGACAACACAAAATATCTCCAGACTTTGCCAAAAGTCCTTGGTGGGACAAAATTACCATCATTAAGAACACACTACCTTGGACTGCTCTTAAGTTTTGTGGGTCAATAAATGTCCTTTTTTTTGGCTTATTCTTGTTTGAGTTGGGTTTCTGTTCTTGTTTGAGTTGGGGCTTTCTGCCCCCAAAGAGAGTTGTATTTTTAAGATTCAGGGTGACACCTCATAAAAGGGGCTGGATGGCTGCCATGAATGATGTGACACTCTGTTGCCAAGAAACCAGGGCTAGACGGAGCTGAGTGGTTTTATAGTTTGCAGCTGTATTCTGACGGGGTGAGAGGGCGCCTTCTACTTCACCTGGTTGGTGATGAGAAACTGTCTCATGGCAGCCTCCCAGGGAGAGAGGGAGGTGGGTGGGAGACGGCCTGGGGCGGCGCCTCACCACCTCCCATCCTCTTGTGTTCCAGGAGGGTCATAGGGCGTTCTGCCAAGGCTCAGATGAGCTGTGGCTCCAGCCCGGCCGGCCTACGGTGGAGGGTTGTGCCTGAGCATGCAGGACCCCCAGGGTGTCAGTCATTACGCAATGCAGGGTAATGTTTTTTGGGTGATTAAAAGAACATTTTGCTGCCATTCGAACCAGTTCCAAACACGTTTAGACTTCAATCGTCTGCAAAACAACAGAGGTGGGTCACTGATCCAAGTAGATATTTCCAGGCATTCTCAAATATCTGAAGGTGGGCACTTTAGAGGCCAAATAGCCGAGATTTTTGGTTAATGATTGGTGTAGATACAGCAGACACTTAAGAACGCCAAGAATTACAGAACTGACTTCTCCATCAGTCTCAGAGCAGGGCTGGGGAGGGCTGCCTGGGGTCACCGCTGAATCTGAAATGCTTGCTGGGGAGTCTCCCCACTTTCTCCCCAGGCCCCTGGGGAGTCCCAGCATGTGCACGGCGATGAGACTTGGTTCTTAGTGTTTCCAGGTTTTTCCTGAGAGATCAAGTTTCACTCAAAGAACTTTCTGGCACTCAGTTGTTCTAACTAGGAGATATTGCTGGAGGGGTGATGCTGGCCCCATCTCTGGTCAAGAGAATCCAAAGAGAGAGATGGGAAGAGAGGGCAAGGCAGGCAGGAAGTGGGGATCCAACAACACCCGGTCAGCCTCTTCTTTGCGATTTAATTCTCAGTGTTTCAGAAGGCTCAGGAAAGCTGGGAGTCTGTGGCCTGCTTGCGACTCTTAAATATTTCTTTTCACTGGTTGAGATGTAAATTCATCATCTTTGATGAGAGAGAGATTGAGGACCCCACACATCCTGTCCTCAAATGGGACCCCCATGCTCACTACTTCCTTGGGTTTGAAATGCATTCAGGTGTGGGACTAAGATGAAGCAGGTGGACACTCGCTCGCCTTAGGCACAAAAATTTTGGAGTACTCCAAAATCTAAGTAATTAAGACAAATACGATTTTAATGCGATATTTTAAAAATCTACATCAATGCAAAAAAATCTGCAATGAACAAAATATCAAATTTTCATATAAAGACGGGATCAGCTGTTTTACCAGGAATTAAAATTTGAGATGTATGTGTCTACTTTCCTGATCATTTGACCGATTCTGTTTTTAAAAGGACCATGATGAGAACCATGGCTTATTAAAATGAAACCCCTCAAACCCTAACAAGCCGATTTATATCAGAAACAAGCCCGTGATGATTTTTCTGAAACAACTGTGTCAGATTTTTACAATACTTTATGATGGGAATAGATATTGTATCTGAGTCATTCATTGATGGAAATGCCCAGTTGAGTTACTTGATAACGGGAACAATCAGAACAATCAGCCCCTAATCCCAAATGCAAATACTTTGAGGAGTTTATAAATCTGGCCACCAAAATTCTTGCAATCAACTCAGGATCCTCACTTCCTCTGTCCCGAAGGACCCTCTCCTTTGTCTTGTAACACAGTCTAGAAGAGAAGAGAATGTCCCAGGTCTGAAGGAATCCAGAGAAGAAAACTCACTTTATGATCATAAGGGAGATGAAAAGCATATTTTAATAGCGCATTTCTTGCTCATCGCAGAAGCATCCAAAGTACCTACATTATTTAGAAAGCTGCAGGAGAGGGAATAATGGATGCAGAGTATGTGAACGATTCGTTTTACTTTTTTTTTTTAAATGCAACCAAGCCAGAGAGAGCTTCACCAAAGACCTAAAGACAAAATAAAATCTCTGCTGTTTGTAAAGTCAAGGTAGTAAAGAGATGATTAAGCAAAAACAAACCTGAGGTTCACCTTAAAGGAATTGAGCATCTAAATTTGTTCAAAGGTGGAGAAAATGTCACAAAAGGGTGTCTGAAGGTTAAGGAAACTGTTATGAAAATGAGAATTACGTGCTCTGAGCTGTTCGCAGCTCTGTCCCCGGAGTGTGAAATTAGCAACTGAAGGCAGATTTCACAGGCACTTCGGGGAGACGGGAGAGCGTGTTGGTGCCGCCGCGGATCTGAGAAGGGGCCTCTCCGCCAAGTCCTGCCCACTTGCAAGCTGCTGTCGCTATTCATGCAGAGCACAGATAATCCTGCGTGTCTGGGGTGGTTTGGTTTGCATTTATACTGAACGCAGCCTCTCTCCTTCCATCGGAGTGAGTCCCCTCTGAGAGCACATGGGGAGTGTTTGGGGAAGGATCGGACAGACCAATGTTCTCACCAAAGCCCTGTTTTCTCTTTTAAGGAAAAAAACCCATCTATAAGGATTATATTCAGTGGAGAGGTTGGAAAAAGGTTTAGAAAATGGGGGTATGGTTAAAACTATTAAAACTTAATATATCTTCAAGGGCACTAAGGAATGCTTCGAGTCTGGGTTTCAGGTCCAACACAATTGATGGTAATGTCCACCTTCCCTGTCACATCTTGATTCTGGAGGGGTGGTTTAGAGCACTCAGGACCATGGTGAATTGGGAGAAGAGATTATATTCCCCATCCTTCTCCCTGTCAGTCTTGGTCTCATTTGAGTAGTTACACCTGACGACCAAATAAAAGTGTAATTTTTACTTTTCCTACCGTGACCTTGTCGTAGTCATGTGGGCAGAATTGAGCTTGGCTTCAGGTCAAGGGATCCTGTTAACTCAGCGAATAGCCAGAGGAAACGATCTTCTCAAGAGAAAATCTTTAGCTGCTGTAGCATCTTTGGAAGCACGTTGGACTGCTTTCTTGATTAATGTTGGGGAGCACTATATTTCTAAGCACAACCTGATATCAGTCATTAACAAATCACTTCCCTTTCAAACAGAATGATCTGGAACACTCTTGTGGGAAAATTTGAGGTAAAATAAGAATCAGCTCACAGCTCTTCAACACGCACTGTAAATAAACTACGGACCAGCATGCTTTTCAGTACCAGTAGCAGAAACTCATACTCGAACGGACTTAGACAGTTATAAAATATGTGAGTCCCCTTCAGTCACAAGGCATGTCAGTGATCTGAAGGTGTCTTCAAGGGTCTGACCCTTTCCATCTCTGCCCTGTTCTTCTGGGTGGACTGAGGCCCTGAGCTGAGACCTTCCCGATGTCAGAGATGAAATCAAGAAGATGAAATCAAGTCAAAGAAACCTTTAGAAGTATCTTGGAAGGGTGAGCAAGAAGTTTCCTAGAAAGCACCAGCAAATCCCGTCTTGAATCTCTTCGGCCTCCATTGCATCACTTGCACACTCTTGGTGAAACCACTGTCAAGGGAACTGGGTGAGGTGGCTCCAGCTTCTCTGAGTCCCGTGGGATGTGGGACTCTTAAGAATTCAAGGCCTTTTTTTTTTTTTTTTTTTTTTGGTAGAATGGGTTATGGATGCTGGTAGGCAGCCAACAATGTCCACCACTGTCTAGGAAAAACTCACCGTTTCCTCTCTCCTACCCTTACTGAAGTTAAAAACTGTTCTTTCTACTGAATGCCAAATCCTCCTCCATATGTTAAGGCAGCAGGCCAGCCACCAGTGTCTAAAGCTGACAAAACCAGGACGTGGAGCACAAGGGACTCCCATACATTGACGGAGGGAGTGGGAAATAATACAACAGCTTCGAAAAACTCTTTGGCAGCTAAAAAAAAAAAAAAAAAGGAAGAAAGAAAGAAAACGTACCTCTGTCCTCTGACCCAGGAATTCCACCCCTGGGTAGGTACATAAGAGAAATGAAAACACATTCACACAAAAATGTTCGTAGCAGCTTTATTTATAACAGCCCCAAACTAGAAACAACCCAAATGCCTGTCAGTAGGAAGATAAATCAACAAACTGTAGGTTATTCATACAATGGAATATTACTGAGCAATGAAAAGGGATTGGCGCATGTCAAAACATGGATAAAGGTTTTGTCACTTAGGTGTCCTGCTTCCAGAAGTACCCAAGTTCAGAAGTGGGTGACATGGATGTGGATTGAAGGTCAGGAGGGTAGGGACCAAGGACAGATTTTTGATACATTCAGCCCTTCTGTATTTTGGTTATTTGAAAAATCATGGATTATTTAATTTAATAAAATTTTAAGGGTCCGTTTCTTCTCTCTGCCCATTGACTTTTAGTCAAAGTTTAGTTAAATAACCAGAAAATGCATGCATTCAAGTTCAGCTTGGACATTTAGAGTCCAGTTTGGAGGAGATGAAGATCAAATATGTAGAATTGCACAACTCAGCCCAAAGCCAAGGAAATGAATTACCTAGGTGGCCAAGACTTGGTGGCTCTGGCCCAAGGGTGGCTCAGCAGAGATGGCTGGTTCCAAAGGAAGGACAAGTTGGGGGCATCTCCCATGAAAACAAAGCCCCCTGATAGATGCCACCATCAGCCTCGACGAGCCCCAAGCAGGAGCCTGTAAATGAACTAAAAAAATAAAAAATAAAAAGAGTAGCGCAGGGTGCTTTTTTACATAAAATTAAAAATTCTCTCAGAAAATAATTTCTTATGCTGATCGACGCTGCCTACTTTGGAGGCTTTCCAAGTGCAAATGAAAACAACCTTTGCTGAACCAGCCCTCACTGCTTCTGGAAACCTCCAGGCGGTGAAATTCAGAATTTACAAAACAAGAGGCAAAAAAAGGTAGGAGTCTGCCACTCACATTTCGTAAGTATTTACCGTTTTACAAAGAGGCAGACCCTGGAATGGGATTCGTTTCACAGAAATCTGATTTAGACCCCTCCTTCCATAAACGCTCTAAGGCCTGGTAGTTAACCTGCCTGTTGCCTGCCCCTCTCCCCCCAGCCCCCTTCACTGTGCACGCGGCACAGAGGGTGGGGGCTTCACGGGTGCCACATATCAGAAGCCCAGGAGCTGATTCTTGTGCGAAAGGATGAAAGAAAGGTCTCTGCCTTAAGTTAGATGTTGCTTTGTTTTGTTTTAAAGTGCTATATTATGAATACTTTAGGGAAACATTCCAGTAACACCTGGGTAATCTTTTGTTGATTTTCTGTTTGTTGTTTTTGTTTCGTTTTGTTTTGCTTTGTTTTGGGGTGAGAATTTTTTATAAGCAACAGGAACCGACTGTGAAACCAGCTTCAAGTATGTTTGATGTTTTGGTCACCATGCTTAAGACAAGACTTTTGAGAAGAGAGCATAGATTGGTCAGGGGCTGACAGAGTTTTGGGGGATGGGGCGCCTTGATTGGCAGGTCCGCCAGCTCAATCCAGTGGAGAAAGCTTTGTTGTCTCAAAGAGAATGGGGACATTCTTACTGGAGAAAGAAAAATATTTGATGGCACTATTGCATAGAAACAGTGATTCTCCATCCTACCAATGAACTCAACACCCATCTTTATGACAAATATTGTATAATGCTGCCTTACACTCCTGAAATGAAACTCGTGAATAATATGGCCTGTCTATACACATAATTAAAACAAAACAAAACAAAACAAAAACCAGAATATTGTCCCAGCTACCATATCATGGAAAAGTAAAAGAAAACGAACTTGCAGACTATCGCTTATAATAAAAATAACAAAACAATAGAATTAGACAAAATTAAAGGAGAATAAACATGTGCTTGGGAGCAGCTACACTACAAAGCCACTCTATTAAAGAATCAATGAGATGTTCGCGCCTGCTGTTGATGAATAAGACTGGATTTGAATATCAAGACAACCAGAAGCCACCCTGGAGAAGAAATATGGGAAATGAAAGGACACATGTGAGGTGCACACTAGAGTAAAACCTACTCAATGTACATTAACAGACGCAACACATACTTTGGGTTGCTATGGAGTTAGGTTTGCATCCCAGCTAATGATAAACAGAGCTTTAACTTGCAGGACTATGGAGAGGGGCACCATGGGACTCTCTTGCATGCGGCAGGAGCCATAACACCCCCAGGCTTCTGTTCACTGAATGTCAGTAGCCCCTGTAAGAAAGAATTGGGGAAGATTTTGGGGTTTAGTGGGTGTAGTAACCAGCTCATCAGTCCAGGTGATCTTCGCTTTTCATTGTCTTTGTCTGGGCTCTTTTATAATTCCGTACAGATAAAAGTTAACTAATAGCAAAGCTGATAGATAGACATGCAAACAATTCCTGTCCTTAGAAATGCGCATTACGTCCAGTGGGGATTTAATCGACTCCCTTCACTCATTATGGAAGAACCAGTTTTGCATTTATTAATCCAATTCATTCAGCACTCTTAATAGCCCATAAATTGTCCACACTTTTTTGAATTGGTTTTTAAACCTTTGTGGTTTCCTCATTCATTACCGAGTTCAATGAAACCGTTGACACGTTCATTTCATGTTGGCATGACAGTCATAATTTCCCCTTTAAAAAAATTAATCTTTGACAATCCCAGTTATTGTGTAACCCAAAATTAAATCCTCAAATTTTCCAGCTCCCCATAATACAACAGTATATGCATCGTGAGTCACTGCATTCACACACACACACACACACACACACACACACACACACACACACAGAGAGAGAGAGAGAGAGAGAGAGAGAGAGGGAAGGAGGGAGAGAGAGATAGAGGGAGATGACAAACCCAAAGAGATTAATTCATTCTCTCTCTCTTGCCTGTACCATGGCCCTGGGGTGCAATGGTTGAGCCAACGCTCTATCACTTCTGCTTTACAAATGTTCTGCTTTGGGCTTTTAGGGCTTGAAACCTCAAGGGGAGCTCTGTGAGATCACCCTTTATTCATAGCCGTTTTTATTGAACCAAAATTCTCAGCTTTTGGGTCTGTGTAGGAGGAAAGCCACATGTCCAGAGATGGCCACCAACCACCACACCGCTATTTCTATGAAAGGGAGTCACAGCCTGTGTAATTCCAATCTTCTCAGCCACGGTGGCTTCTTTGGTGTCGTGGGGGTATTTTTAAGCGTCAAAAAGAAAAAGAAGGCGAACATCCAAAGAGACCACCCTCAAGTCTGAAATCCTGTTAAACCTTAAACAAAACCAAACCCACCCCCCCTCGCCCCCATCCCCCGGGGCTTGATGCAATAAGCTCATGAAGGGAAAAGACCATGGTCTTAGCGGTGAGATGCTGTGGGTTCCTTTGTACGCCTGATTCCTTCCATCTGGATGCAGGCAACAGGGAGGGTGTGTTTCCCAGGTATTCTGGTTTGGGCTACTGAGAATGGAAGTATTTTTTTAATAATAATTTTTTATTTTTCAGTTACAGTTGGTATACAATACTCTATTAGTTTCAGGTGTACAACATAGTGAATAGACATCAATATAACTCCCAATGTGATCACCCCAATACATCTGGTGCTCCTCCAACACCACATATAGTTATTATAATATTATTGGCTATATGCCTTATGCTAGACTTTCTATCTCCATGACTATTTCATAACTACCAATTTGTACTTCTTAATCCCTTCCCCTTTTTCACCTGCCCCCAAGCCCCTTCCCTTCTGGTAACCCTCCAAATGTTCTGTGTATCTGAGCTTGTTTTCGTTGGTTGGTTTGTTTTGTTCTTTAGATTCCACATGTACATGCAATCATATGGCATCTGTCTACCTCTATCCACTCAGCGCAATACCCTCTAGGTCCGTCATGAAATACCTTTTTCTATCCCCTTATTTTAGTCTGTGTGTGTCTTTTAATCTGAAGCGAGTCTTTTGCAGACAGCATATGTAAGGGTCTTGTTTTCTTATTCATTCAGCCACCCTATCTTTTGATTGGAGCATTTAATTCTTTTTCATTTGAAGTACTCTTTCATGGATATGTAGTTATTGCCATTCTTTATTTAGACTTTTGATACATATTTTTTCCTTCTTAAAAAGAAAAGGACCATTCTTTGATTTTTGTGTTTTTTACTCATTTTCATAGCACTGATCCTTTTTAAGAGGAAGGGGCAGAAATCAACATCAAAAGCCTTTAACAGACATAGAAAAGGGTTTGGACATGTTAGTGCCCTCATGTTTAAAATTAACATCTTGAAATATTCGGGTCATGCCAATGACTCAGGAAGCTTTGCACCCTACTCAATATAAAACACATTTCCAATATAGGGAAGAATGTCTGCCGAAAGCACTTTTCTGAAGGGTTTTACGATAACTAAAATAGTAATAATTCCTGTCAAATACTCCAATGCTAAAAAATAACCCCAAATGTAATTTGAATGCACAACTGCATATGACTCATGCGCTAGTCCTCACACACGTGTGTGGATACCTCTCTCTGGCCCTTGCACACCTCTCAGACTTCACCGCTTCCCTCCCAGCCTCCCTCACTCCATTCGATCACATGACTCCCTCCTCCCATTCACTCAGATGTCTTCTGTCACATCTCCTCCGTGGTGAGGCTGACCCCGGCCGCCCATCTGAGCAAAACCTCCACCCCCCTCCATCTTCTGTCTCCATCTTCCTTTTCACCACAGAATATTTCACTTCTTAACATCATATGGCATTGCTATTTTTATTTCTTCCCATCAAAAGATCGTGCCTGAGAGAGCAGAAATTTTATTTTGTTCACGGTTGTAGCTGCAGTGTCTAGGACAGACCTTGGCACATAGTAGGTCCTCAGCTGGTATTTGTTAAATAAACACGAGTCTACCATCCTTTAAAGCACCAGTCTGGACTCACCTCCGTCCTGAGCCTTTTGGGGCCCCATCCAAGATAGTCTCTCTTTCCTTGATGGTTAACTGAATTCTTGATCTGACTCGTGGTATTTGAGCCTCTGGGTGTGAGGTTTTACACTCAGCCAGCGGGCTTGATCAGGAAGACAACAGAATCTCTGCCTTATGGAGATGCTATTCTTGAGGAAAATGGAGCTTAAACATGTTATTTGTGTCTCTTTCCTGCTCTTAGATGTTCTTCTACCTCAGCTTATAGTTACTGTGATCTTTTGTTCAAAAACAATTTTTGTGTGTGTGTGTGTGGGAGAGGAGCTTAGACTGAGCCAGACTCTTAGGAAATCTAAATAATGAATAGATGATCAGAATTAATTTAAAAGGACTCACAGTGTACTGAGTAGTGAAATTGTAGAGGCAGACATGAGAATAAAAATAGTACTTAAGTGGGATACGTGCTCTAATGAAGATGAAGGGATCAACTTTTACACCAAGGATGGAAGAGGAACAATGAAGAAGTGACAGAGGGATGAGCGGGAGTTTACTGGGAGAAATGGGACTGAGCAGGAAAGCCATCTGGGCAGAGGGGTCAGTCTTTAGAAAGGAATAGAGGCCTGAGAGCTGCTACTGATGAAAGACTATGACATTTGGTACACCTTAAAAGTGACCAGACTTTCTAAATAATGACTCCACTTCTCATGTCCCTTTCTATCCAGTCCAGTCCAATCCAGTTCAGCCTAGTCCAATCCAGTTCAGTCTAGGCCAATCCATCTCAACACAACCCAACCCAATCCAACACAACCCAATCCAACCCAATCCAATCCAGTTCAGTCTAGTCCAATCCAATCCAATCCAATCCAATCCAATCCAATCCAATCCAATTCAATTCAATCCAACTCAACACAGCCCAACCCAGCCCAAACCAACCCAACCTAACCCAACCCAATCCAACCTAGTCCAGTCCAGCCCTGTTCAGTCCAACCGATTCCACCCCAACCTAATCCAACCCAATCCAATCGTGAGGTGTTGCACAGGGAACTTGGGGTCCAGAAACATATCTCAAGCCACATAGCCACCCAGGAATCCATTCAGGCACCGGCGAAGGCCCATTTGGCCCTCAGGTCTCAGGTTATCTTGACATAATCTCTCCATCGGCTGCTCAGTGGCCTCTGCCCTGTGGGGAGGACAGGAGGGCTTACCTACCACCTCACCTAACACCCGCCACCCCGTACTCACCCTGTCTCCTCACTGCAGCCAGAGGAGTCAATGCACCAAACCCACACGGCACCCTGCCAGCTAAATGCTCCTAGGGCTTCACCTCGTCCTAAAAATAGAGACGACAGCTCCTGAATGTGCTGTGTCAGTGGAGCCGGGTTTGACTGTGAGTCGTAGAGACTCGGGATAACAGTGGCCTCAATAAAGTGGAAGGATCAGAGAAAAGGCCCCTGCGGCTGGACCCAGTGAGTCTGGGCAGAATTCCAGAAGGCCACATCCCATGGGGCCAGCAGGGTGGATGTGGGGAGGTCTGAGGATTTGGAGCAGGAGAGTGATATGATTTTCTTGACTTTAAAAGGGTCTGCTTGTCTTACCTTAGCAATTGCATCTCTTTGAATGATTATATGGCTAATATCTGCCCTCCTTAACCTAGTCTCCAAATGAACTGTTTATAATGGCAGGAATCATGCTTTTTTTTTTTTTTTTTCCTCAGCAGTGTATATACAGTTTCTAGCACGTTGCTTGGCATCTGGCAAATAATCCATAAATACTTGCTAAGGAAAGAAGGAAGAAAGGGATAGAAAGCTTAGTTTAGACATGAGGGCAGCCCTTTCTCACTAGTGTGAATCTGGGGTTCTACATCGTCCAGGCTGTGTCTGTGCCTGACGTTTAGCATTCGAAACTCTCAGGCACAACCACATGGAGCCTGAGGTTGACTGCGTGCTGAGTAAGAAGTAACGATTGCAGCTCGTTGACAATTCAACCGTCTCCTCCTCGGTGCTTTAAAGAAAAGAGGTTGAAAAGACAGAGGCCTTCAGGGAAGTGGTTATATAGCCTGTCTGTCACCGCTGAGGAGAGCGATAACTAGAGAATGATTTATTATAACCTTCTGGCCCAGTAAGAGCCAGTGGCTTAAAGGGGAAAATAGCTCGTCCGTGGTCACCTGCCTACTGTTTAGCGAGTGTTTGTGCTTCGTTGAGCCACACGGGAGCTTTACACCTATAAAGGCTGCCTCTTACAGACACTCCATTTACTCAGTTACGCAGTCTCCTGTGCAGGTAGAGCTTGGGGCAAACGACTCCAGGTGCATTCATCCTCTGTACCCATGTACATAAATTTTGGAATTGGATTCCTGTCACTTTAAGAAACAGGGGCAGCTTGAAATCAGTCCTGGGGATAGCCCATCAGTGGGAGGAGCTTCATATCAGAGCTTTGAGTGGTGGGAGCTATAGTGTCTGTGCTCACGTGCACCTCTGGTATCTTTATGCAAATAGGTATGTGGGATGAATTTTGGACCAACTTGTCAGCTAGAGAGTCTCTAAGTTCGATTACCTAGCCCTTCTAGGAAATCTCCCACCTACCCACTATGTTTTAGTAAATTCCTTTTCTGCTTAAATTTACTGGTATGAGTTCTGTTGTTTTCAACTAGCCACAGAACAGGGCAGGGAAAGAAAATGAAGCAAGGAAGGAAAGTGACTTGACCTTGACCTCACGGAGAGCCCCAGGGCATAAATTGTATCCCAGAGATGATCCCAGCTTGAGCCCAAGGGGCTTACGTTGTATCTCCACATCTCTCTGTGGTGGGCTATGGGCTGCCCTAGGACAGGCATGGGGTTATAATCTCCTGGGAAAGGAAGCTCCCCCTTGGCTTAGGGCAGTACTCTGGGGAGGGGGCACCTGTGAGCCTTGATCAGACACCGCTTAAAGCAGCTGGTGCCCAAGGTCAGGGAAGGGGATCCAAGCAGGGCAACACAGCCTCACCACCCGATGGTCCACTAATGGATGGGAGGTCAAGGTGCCTGCCCTCTTCTTCCCTTCAGGGAAAAGTTGGAGGCAGACTTGGTCCATCCTGTGCTGGGGACTGCAAGGTTTGCAGGATTGCTGCAGCATTTGCCAAGGTGGGTAACAAAAGGGGCAGGAAATCACACTGGAACTAATTTACACGCCCATTCCAACCAGTAGCATTCCACCTACGTACCAGCCTCGCCCCTTTCTGGCTGTGGGATCTCGGGTGAGTTTTTTTCCTCTCCCTGGGTTCATTGAGAATGGGATCCTGACATCTGCAATAGGGACTAATTCTGGGGACCCACACAGCCCCCTACTCCTGCTTGTTCTTCATGCACTCATTTTGAATGCCCCGCTGGATGTTTGGGTAGGTGAAACGCTGCTTAAGACGACCCAACGACCCTGGAGCCAGATCCCATTTTACAGAGACACCGAATTATTTTTTCACTGTTTTAAAAATGCACCGAGTTCTCTTAGGAATGAAAGCACAGCGTAAACCGAGAGAAGGCTATACTTAGTTTCTTTCAGGACTTCACTGAGGGTCGTGCACCAGGTTAAAAACTGGTGGCACAGCTGTCATCAGTCCCAAACAGCACAGCTGTCATCAGTCTGCATTGGTAGCTTCATTCCCTGCGATTCAATGTCTAAGTTCAAGCATCTGACGACTTTATTATATCTTCTCCCTGAGTCGTACCAGAGCATTTATGTGTTGACATGTGTTTTGTTATACATCCCTTTCCTCTCCTCTTGATATTATAGTTGAGATATTATGTCGGTTAAAGACTATGCATGTGGGTAAAGTGGGATTTAGAAAATGTTTGTGTTAAAAACAAGGCACTGGCTCTGGAAAAGTCGAGAACCGCAACTGTGAACAGAGTGAGCGATGCCTTCTCTTTCCCCGAAGAACCCACAGTCAGTCACATCGAGAAACGGATTCGAGCTGTTTGTGAGTTAGAGCTGAATTTTACCGTGACAGAGCTTTTTTTTTTTTTTTTTTTTTTTTGTGGTTCTTCTTTCCCATCTAGCCTTCTTTTACTGGGACAAACATCTCCTCTTAAGAAGTCTGCTGGGGACCAAGGTAATTTTTATCCCACATCCACGGGCTGGGTAAACTCTTCCAGAGTTGTCCTCGGCAGCACTAGTATGGCTGGCTGGCTCCCTTTGCCTGAGCGCAGACTTGGGTTTTTGCCAGACTGAGGTCCTTGCCTGGTGAGCAAGTATTTTGTTTCCTCCACAGGAGACCCAGCAACAAGCAAGAAACAAACACATTTTTCAAAAATGCAGAAAAGCTTAGTCATGCAAATCAGAGTGGAGGAGAGAGGGTAAAAAGAAGGTCCTCATTCATTTTCTGGAACTTCAGTGGGGCCTTGGCCCACGGGCCATGTCTGATAAAACCCTCTGCCCAGAGCAGCAAACATCCTGGCCCATTAATGCACATTAATAAAGGTTTGTCCCGATTGGACTAAACACCACCTGTTCCCGGGACACCGAGAAGCAGAAAATGAACCAGAGGTTAACTGTGTCATTCGCTGTGGCACAATGTGGGTTCTTCTAGGTGTGATTTAGTCCCTTCAACTGGAGGCTCGGACACAGCCACTGGTTCTCACAGCGGGGTGGGCAGTGCCTGAGCAGCACGTTGAGGTCTCTTGGATACCAGGATGGAGCTGTCATTATGATTCATGGCGCCTCTGACATCACCGGGTGTTTCTGTGATGCAGAGTTACATGTCATCTAAACACGCACCAGGGGACCGGTGATAGCGTGTCAGTTGTCATGGCCACGTCCACAACACGGGAAACTCACGGAGACTCACTGATTTCATCGGATCGTGGGCCTTGTCTTAATCAGGTGTGGTAGGACATGCAGCGGGAGAAACGCCTGTCACGAAGGACATTTATTATTGTCACAGATCCCTAGAATAGGATGCAGAGCAAGCCAGAGGCAGAGGGAGCATGTGGCGAGACCCTTTATTGTAGTTTCCGTGAGAAGGAACGGGAGATGCAGGGCCAACAGGCTTTGGATCGGCCACTTTGAATGATTTCAGCGGCTTTGGGGCCGAGGAGTTGTCCCTGCTTGTCTGGTCTTGGCCCCGGCGTGATTAAGGCATGTGCAGAGTGGCCAAGAGTGTGATCGCCTGGCAGAGGAGGTGGTTGGGGTGTGGGATCTGCACTGAGTAGTTTGTAGCCAAAAAGCATGATCCATGGAGCATTGTTTACTGTGTCTTGAAATTGGCTTAACTCCAGGAGGGGCAGTCCCTCCGGAGTCAGCAAGGTCCCAAGAGGTCAAAGCATCAGAATGCAGAAAATAAAAGACATAGTTAATGCATAGTCAGAAATATGGCATCACACACACACACACACACACACACACACACACACACACACATGTGCTAATAGCTGAGTTAAAAATGCCTTCCATTCCTGTAGAAAGTAGCTCACTTTACCTGAAGCATGTCTTATCATACAATGGTGTTCTTTAATTGCAAGAACACTTGAGCAGTTGCAGGGATAAAGTTAAACGAATCCGAGTGTCATAATTATGCATTATGCATACATTCTGCCTTTGCGTCTTATCTGGAAAGTATAAAAAGCAAACAGGCTGAAAAAAGGAGGCTCAAACAACCTGAATTCGTGTGGACAGAACAAGAAGGAAATTAATAGGGAGGAGGTCCCCTTGTCAGTGTCACTTTCATTGGCACTGGGAAGCCTGTCACAGGATATTACCTGGGTCAGGACATTTAGAAGCACGTGTCCAATGTAATAGTCACACATCCCATTCCTCATTCTGAGATGCCCCAACCAGGCAGTGGAGGCCTGGTGAGGACAGAACCAGTCCCGGCTGAGGCCACCTGACTTAGTCAGCCCTGGACTTTCCACAGGGATATAGGAATACCTCCCACGACCCCACCTCCCTCCCCACCCACAAGGCAACCCCTTCCTGCCCAGAGTGGGAGTTTGCCCTGCCCTAAAACGATGCTGGAAGACTCAGAGATGTTTCTAGACCTCGGGGTTAAGTGGGAGCTTACCTACCCTTCCCTGTCCTTCTCCTGGACTCACTGACCTTCCTTCTGTGCCACAAAGGTGCCAGCTTCATCCCGATCCAGGGCCTTTGTCCAAGCTGTGTGTCCTCCTGGGATGCTGTCCCTCAACTCCTAGCATGGCTGCCCCATCTCACCTCCCAGGGTTCTAGAAATGTCACTTCCTCAGGGTCCCCTCCTGATAGCACCGTCTACAGAAGCCACCTCCACGAAGGCCTTTCCTAGCATGTCGCCCTGTTTTCTCTTCCGGGTACCACTCATCACCATCCATCTGAAATGACCTTGAGAACATGTTTCCTTGGTGTCATCTCTCCCTCCCCACCTGAGTGTGAGCACCAAAGGGGCAGGGAGCTGCCTCTCCTGCTAAGTCCTGTGTGTCCAGCATCTCAGGCAGCACCTGGCACAGCAGTACTGCCCCTGGCATGAGTGGGGATGGCTCGGTGGGTGAGCCTGACGTCTGGAGTCCTGGGCTCACAGCCCAGCCCTTTACAGGGATGCTGCATCTCTGATGAGGGATGCTTCTTCTTCTGTGAAATGAGGCTGATAGAAGACTTACCTCTCACGACTGTTGTCATCACCCCTTCACGTGCTTCCCGACCGCTCCTTACATTTACAGAGAGCATGCATCACTTTTGGTTTTTTTTTTTTTTTCAATTATAAAGCGAACATGCACATAAATGACTATCAAAGACCACAGAGCAAAGCATGGCCATCAGTGAAAAATGAAATTCTTCCTCCCCTTCAGGCTGTTTATTCCCTTGTAGTTCTGCTATTTGGGAGCTTTCTGGTGGTTATAACCAATATTCCAGATGACACGTACAACCTATTTCTAGGTTTGTTGTCTCCTGAATATGCATTGGCTCTCCTGCCATGAAAAATGACAAGTTTAGTTCCTTATGGCAGCTCACCTTTTTTTCACCATCCTGAGTTGTAGTGAGTGCATTTTTTAATTTCAAATCCTCCTGCCGGTCAGCTTTACAACTTAATAAACCGAACCCTCTCTTTCCCCTTCCGTTCAGCGTGGACGTGAGTACCGCATGCCCTCAGCTCTTGATGGGGGAACTGGAGTGGCCACAACGTGCCCCATCTTTCCTCATAACCCTCCTCTGCGCTCCCCCCACCCCCCACCACACCTGTCTGTCACATGGTACTTTTAAGTCATCAAGATTTGTAAAACGTGAGCTACCGTCTACAGCCGCCTGGTGTCTGCCGTGCTTTGGCCATGGCAGGGGTTCCCCAAAGGGGGAACCAGAACGTGCGTTGATAGCACTGGAATCATCTGGGCGCCAGTCCTGTCTGTCTCCCATCCTGGACTACGAGCCTTGTGAGGTCAGGGGTCATGTCCATCCGGGTCACTCCCCCATCCCAGGGGCCAGCCCAAGCCTGGCACTTGCTACCTGCTCAGTAGAGAAGGAGTGAGAGGAGATGGAGGTGGTTTGGAGATGACGATGGGGGGGGACCATGTAAAGTGTTCACATTTGACCATTCTCACCCACGATACGGACTTAACGTAGGTGAAGCCTGGAGCGCAGTCTGTGGCCCCCAGGAGCCTCTGACGAATGTCGACACCCCTGCTTCTCTGACTGCGAATGGACCAGGGGCCTCCCGATTGGCCTCGACATAAACACGCTGGCCTCCCAAGGGCTGTGAGGACCTGACCGTCCCTCTCCCGAAGTGGGGAGAAGGACGTGTGAACTGTTTGCAGAAGTGGCACCGCCCTCCTTGCATGCTCTGTGATGACAGGTGTGTGGGGGGAGGGCAGGGGAGCAGGAGGGATATTTATGGAGCATCTGCTCTTCCCAGGGCATTCTCATGCCTTCCACGGACCATCTGACTTAATTGTTAGAGCAGCGGGGGGCCCAAGCCATGGTTTTGTTCGCTCCCAGGTGGGAGGGGACAGCGTAGGGGCCAGTGATGGATGCCGGGGAGTGTCCCAGCCTCCCCGTGCTGGGATGAGATGCCATGAGGGATGGAGCCGCTGTGACTTCCCCTCGACCCTGACCCGGTGAAGGGCGATTTTCCCAGAGACTGACGCTCAGAGGGAAGTGTGGAGAGAGAACAATCAGACACGTTTTTCTCGTCTGTGGTGAAAAGGGAAGGGGAGAGGGCAGCACTGGGAACCAGGGGCTCCTCTGCAGGGCCTGAAGCTGGCTGTCCCCTCGGGCGGCGAGGCGATAGCTCTGCACAGCCTCTCGGGAACTTCCGGGAGAAGCCAACAGGACCCGACATGGGAAGTCATTTTCCCTGCTTACTTACTGACTGATGCCTGCGCCAGCAGAACTGGTCCCTCCTGTAGATGCTGACAGAGAAAGTTGCACTGGAGGGGCTTCGGCCACCCCGCCCCTGCCGGCTCCATCCTGGTGTGGCCTTCACATGCTCCTGCCACGCCACCCGCCCCAGCCGTCCTCCACACCCAGGCACCCCCCCCCACCCTGCACCCCGTCTGCCTGTGCCCAGGAGAAACCCCGCAGGCCCCTCTGGGCTCCCCTCGCCTCTGGCTTCTGGCTGGAGCTAGCTGGTCAGCGGGAGGTGAGGTGGGGGGTGAGGGCAGAAGGAGCTGCAAGTTTGCGTCTTTTCTCTCCTGGCCTCTCTTGTCCTTCTACCATCACTGCTCACGAGGGCAGCCTTTTCCCTCATCTCATCCTCCCTGGGACGGTGGCAGCCTCCTGCTGTTGCTGATCTCTGTGCCTCGACGTCCCCGTTTGCTCCATAACCCTGACCACCCTCTGTACAGTTCCCGTGTCAATATCTTGTGAAGCTGTGTGAGTGAATTCTGCTTCCTGGGGGGAGGGGGGGGTTCTGTCCATGATACCTGTGGCAGGTGTTTGTGAGACCTCAGATAAGAACCCAGCCATGAGCCCAAAATGCGATTATTCCGTGGATGGAAGCAGAGGAGCCGTTGGGAGCAACCTCCCAGCCCAGCCCAGCCCTGCCTGGACCTGACGCTTGTAGATAATGGGGTTGTTCCTTAAGCTCTGTTTCGGGGGTATTGGCATCTATTCCGTTAGAGCCTCCGTGATCAGACTTCCTCTGGGCATTTTCTCCCTTCAAGGAGGCAGCTGGCTTCCGTTTGGCAAAGAGACGCCTGAGATCTCTGCTCCTTGGAGCTCTGCAGACAGAGCTACACAGCCATTGCTGCCTTTTCGATCCCAGAAACACAGCTCCTAGGAGGCCAGAGCCTCTGTGTGTGTGTGTGTGTGTGTGTGTGTGTGTGTGTGTGTGTGTGCACAGTGGTGGCCTCAGCTGGGTGAGCTGAGAGGCCGGGGAGGGGACAGGGCCTGGCCCAGGGGTCCCAGACGCTGGGATGCACCAAAGGGCCGTGGAGCAGCTGTAACAACAGGACGAGCCCTCCTGGCGAGGAACGCCAAGGCAGGCTCATCATCTTAGCATGAAACCTCAGGAACAAAGTCGCCTGCCACCCCCGCTGCAGTACGGACGTCCCACTGCCGCACACACAGGGTGTAATCACATCATTTCGGTTTTAACAGAGACCAAAGTATGCGCTCCCGGCAGGAAGTGAGCACAGGCGCCCCGGTGACGGTTCCCTGACAGGTCACTGAATTCAGCCAAAGAAAGTGGCCCGTGGGGCCGTGGGCGAGGACGCACAGAGTGATCCCTCACGGGTATCAATACTCTCTTGGTTTCTGGGTGGTTTGGAGGTTTTCCAAGGGGCCCAGGGAAGTTTCTATCCCCAGAATGGGATTCTCTCCGTGACCCATGACATAACAGCGGACTCCGGTGGGTCGGGCTGACGGCACGATTCGTCTCCTGCGCCGGTGTCTGGTCTTCAGGCAGAGCTGGGTCTGAGAGCTCAGACCCGACCCTGGGACTCAGCCTTGTCCACACACACCCTCCGCGGCCCTGGCTCCCCTGCAGGTTCCGCCCGGCCCGGCAGTTACAGGCGGGCCTGGCTCGTGTGCGCTCCAGGGCCTGGGGCTCGGGGTCAGCTCAGCCAAACACACGGACCGAGGGCGGGAAGGTGAATTCTCAAATGACTGTCAGGCTCTGCTCATGCAGGAGATGCCCCGCACCCCCCGGCCTCCCGAGGAAACGGGGTGGTTGGTGCAGAAGAAGTTCTGCCGTTTAGGAATTTATTTTTGGACTTTCTGTCAACCTGGGGATTCATACCTGTGCAGGTGGTCGCGGGGTGGAGGGTGACAGCTGCATTCTGTCTGCACCCTAGAACAGTGACTGGTGACTCTGGTTCACAGGTGAATGGACTTCGGGGCTTTGGTCGTCAAGGGCCAGTGTGGACGCTTTTCCAGCCAGGACTGCGCTCGGCTCCAGTCCACGGGAATGGGTTCCAGGCGCTTAGCCCGATGGTGGCTGCTGTGCTGCAGATGAATCGGTCCAGGGGTCAGCGTGATGTCCCCCAGGGCCGGCTCCTCCCGCGGCTCCGTCCTCCGTCCTCGCTGCGCCTCCTCTCTCACGGTCTCCTGGGGCTGCAGGTGCTGCTGCTCAGCCCCTCGCCTGTCGCCAGCCAGGAGGGGAGGACCAGGAGGGAGAAGGAGGACCAGGAGGGAGAAGGAGGACCAGGAGGGAGAAGGAGGACCAGGAGGGAGAAGGAGGACCAGGAGGGAGAAGGAGGACCAGGAGGGAGAAGGAGGACGAGGCGTTAACAGGCAGTGGGCGCTTTCCCAGAGTCCCCAGCGGCCACCTGCGTCCACCTCATGGCTAGAATGGTGTCAGCCGGGTTCAGCGGCAGGGGGCCGGGCAACGTTTAGGGAGCAAGTGACCATCGGGTCCTGTTAAGGAGAAAGAAGGGCGTGCCCTGGGCAGAGAGCTGGCCGTGTCCCTCACAGTCCAATTAACTGGCTACAAAATGTGTGTTTCTGTGCAGGGAACACAGGGAGCTGTTTTCAATCAAAGATACATAATTCACATCTTGGCACACTCACATTCCTGCTTTTGAGTAATGAAGGCAACCGAACCACACGATCCAGCCTGCGAATATTCCTCCCGGACTCTGAGCTACCCGTTCACCGTCACGTGGTTCGAATCCAACAGAAAATGTTCAAACCTCCTCCCTCCTCGGGGCTCACAGACGCACTCCTGCAGCGACCTGGATTGGTTGCTTCTCTGTGCCCAGCACAGGTCACCCCAGTGCTCGGTCAACTCCGCAGGTGACGCCTCAGCTGTCCTCCAAATGCAGACAAGCTGTGAGCTATTAGAGCCTCCTCGCTGGCCAGGACACCTGGGATGGCCCCCAATAGCTCCAGCCTGGACGCGCTCCCAGAGATAAATCATAGCTTTTTGAAAAGCCACAGTGGCCCATTAATTCTGCTTGAAAACACCCCTGGATCTTCACTTGAGAGCTGGGGTGACCGTCCCTGGCTGGTGTGCCCAGCTCTGCAGAAGATCGCCATCAGCAGGTCCACTCCTGCAACGAGCAAGCCGGTAGCTTCAGTGGAGTGGAATAAAAAAGGTTGCCCATCACGCCCAACCTGGGGGAAGGTTCTGGAAAGTCCCGTCTGCAGAAGTGGGGGCGTCTGCGGTCGCGGGCTCCTGCCCGTGGGAAGTGCCCTGCGCAGGCCAAGTTAACGTGAACTTGAGCCGAATGGCAGGTGGCGATTTGCTGCGTTCTGCAACACTTCCTCCAGCCCATAGGAATCTTAAATAGTAACTGAGCACAACTAAGCAATTATTATGGATGTTTCCCACAGAAGAACATCACCCAGATTCGATAACTCTCGGGATTCGCCCCACCCCCTCCAGCTCGCTCCCCGCTTTCCGTCAACATGTTTTAAAGCACATCCCAGCCCCCGTGTGGGTGTTGTCCAGCAGAGCTGCAATACCCTCATCCCCCCTCATGTGCAAATTGCCCCACTTGTCCACGATGTCTTCTTCTCATTGCTCATCCGGAATCAGGATGCAAACGAGGGCCGCCTGGCTTTGGTGGTCGTCTCTGAAGTCTCCTGGTCTAGCGTGATCCGCTCCCTTCATCTTCCTTCTCATGGCGTTGCCTGTTGAATCCCGGATCAGTGGCCCTGAGGGGTGCCCCTTGACCTGGATGTGTTTGTCTGCTGCCTCCTGGTGTCACGTTTCCATTCCCTCCCCCTGGCAGGAGAACCCACTGCCCCTGAGCGACCTGAGCGACCTTGGGAAGGGGTCGTGGTTTCAGATAGATCCAGCCTGGGGTTGGAACTCTTAGGAGCCAGCTGAGAGCAATGACCTTCGAAAGTGACTCTGGGTGATTTAGGAACACTTCCCGGGTTGGTGTGGAACTAGCAAAGCCAGTGTTTGCCCCCAAGCACCACTGCCTCATTCCATACCAGCTCTGTTCCTGGGGGAGATGCTTTAATCAGCTGCCCTGCCTTTCCCAGGTGAGATGTAAATTAGAATTCATCAGGGCCATGAGCTCATGCATGGGAGAGTTGCTAACAGTTGTCACAGAATGAAGCACTGGTGAAAGGGCCGTGTTACACAAGTATAGGAACGTGGCCAACCCAATGGCATTTATCGTGGCCTGAGTTATCTCCTGGATCATGCGTGTGAGTCTGAGAAGTTCAAGGTGCACTCATTATAGTTATAGAAAGTCCCTGGTGCTGTGTGCTGGGCTCTACTGTGGCACCATCTTATTAAATCCCTGATCGTGATTCCTTCATTCCACAGATGAGGACACCAAGGCTCAGGGAGAAATAATTTGCTCAAGGTCGTGCATCGTGTAGACCTGAGTTCAGCCTGGATCCCCAGCTTCCCCTCTCGCTTCATCATCCTTGCCAACCAGTAGCCAGTCAATGACTATTCAGAAATGCAAACCAGCCATGATGCACCAACTCAGGATAAACACCTCCAATCCGTTCCCACCTTTGTTCACGAGAACCCCAGGGTCTTGCCTTGGTGATGGGGGCTCGTCCCTCCCCTTTCTGCCTCCCTGCAACCCTCTCTCCATCATCGCCACCTTTCAAGACCCTTGACTGTTTATTGTCTTCTTTCTTGTTAAATTCCAGAGGGAAATTCCTGGGGAGAAATGCTTTATTTTTTCCCACTATCTCAGGACCTTTTTTCCTTTGCTCACACCAGGGTGTGTCCTCAGGACTAATTAAATCACAAGGAAACTGATAAGGGCTCTAGTCCAAGCCCAGAGACACATTTTTTTTTTCCCCTTCCTCCCCTGCTTTTCAAGTCTGATAAAGGGCGCCTTTTCTTCCTGCCTCACCTCAGGTGTCCCTTCTCTGAAGCTGGATTCACCTGCTGCTTTGTCTCAGTGACCTAACGTCACTTTCATCATGTTTTTTATATCAGAACCACCTGGGAGAAAGGGGAACTGGTTATAAAAAGGAAACACCTCTCTTAATTACTCTTAAACTACAGAGTGACTCACCCAAGGGCAGGGGGCTGAGGCAGTGGGGTGTTTCTGAAAGCAGGGGCCATAAATCATGGTGGGCTCTGAGCTGCCTTCCGCAGGCCACGTCGTCATCACTGCTGCCCTCGGTGGCATTTAATCGATGGCTGTGGTGGGAGCTCTGAGTGATGCTGTCTCGTGTGAGACGAGAATCTACTTGCAGCTGCCTCTGGAGGGAATGTTCCAGAAAGGGGTGGCTCCGTGCTCTCACTCTGCTGGGTCGGGGGAGAGGTCACGAGCATTTCCACTGGGCAGCCCGTAGGGCTCCTCACACTCCACGGATGCAGCAACCCCACAGAATCTTCTGTAGACCAGGCCTCCTCCAGGTGGGCAGAAGGGAAGGGACCTCTAAAAAGACCCCAACTCCCTCCTGACCCCTCATGGCTGCTGCTCCGCCATCACCTCCCTGGAGACTAGCAAGATCTTTACATTTCCACATTATTCCTGTTCAGGTCAGACCCAAGCCCTCCCCCGTCCCGAGTCTAATCCCCCCGCAGCTCTCGTTCGCGGCAGCTCTGGGAAAGAGAGCAGACCCCGTCCCCACATTTATAAGCAGGGTTCAGAGCAGTGGGCGCCCACGGGGAGGGGCAGGCATAGGGTGTGGTGTCCACAGTGATCTGACTCTGGATCTGTGCCAGGCCCAGCTCTGCACGTCCTTGTCCTTGCTGACCAGGGACGGCAAAGGTGAGGGGACACTCAGGTCAGGGCCCAGAGCACTGCCAGCCCCTTGCTCTCTGGACAGGCCGTGGGACAGGCTGAGAGGGGCCAAGTACATGAGGAAGTCACCGGCACCAGGTTGGCCTTCAGCCTGGTTGTCCACTGATGCAGAGTTGCATCAGTTCTGGGTGATCAGGGTGGGGAAAGCTCTGAACTCCTGACGTGGAAGGTGGAGGTACCTACAGCCGCCCGGGCACTCCGAGCAGAGGAGGTTTTCTCGTCAGGTGGTCTACAGCGGGGGACGTTTGCCTTTTTAGTTTGAGTGAGCAGGAACAAACTTTGCATTGGTAGATGAAGCCTTGTTGTCTTGCCACGGGTGGTCTCTCGTACTGTGTTCACCTAGAAACATGAGCAGCCGGCGATAGAAGTGACACACCCAGCCGTGCCACCCTTTCTCCTGGGATCTGGGTATGTCACTTCTTCCCGGCCTCACGTTGCTTTTAGGGCCTTTGCTCTCACTCCACAGTTTAGGTTTCAGGCCCCAGGCTGGTTTTGAGACAGCGTGCATCACACACAGAGTCAGCGAGGGGAGGCCTTGGTTTAATCATCTACCACTCACTATTGTGCGACCCTGTGCAAACAGGCAGGTGGCTGTGGGTGCGAGGAACAAAGCACTCAGTGTCAACAGGCCTCAGCAACAGGGGACTTACCGGCTCAAGCCTTGAACAATCCCAGAGATAAAAGGGCTTCGGGAGTGATTTGATCGGGGTCAGTTTTCCCTGAAGTTCTCTTGGTCACCCCCTCTCTGGAGAGTCCTTGATGACTTCAGGGTGCCGTCCTTCATGCAGCAGGGGGAGGCTGAGGAGGTTCTGAGGGCCCCATTCCCATCTACCTTGTCCAGAGAGAACCTCAAAAGAGGCAGGGCCCCCAGGCGAGCATCCTCCTTACACCCAGGCTGGGAGATTCGGGGTCACATAAGGAAGGGGGTGACAAATAGTTGCCGATAATCCCATAACAGGTTCCCACAGCACAGAGAAAAATCACTGATTCTTCTTCTTTGGCAAAATAGAAATAATGATCATGATCATCGTAAACTCCTTCCAACCTCACAATGTTGTCCTAAGAATCCAATGAGGTCGTGGGGTGGGGGGTGGGGGTGGGGGGTGGCAAGCACTTTGGAATCGACGAGGCCCTGTGTAACCATCAGCAGGAGGAGCAGACGTTGTGGACATTGCTATTATTATTAATGCACCAGCGTTTGCTGGTTCACTGTGAAACCGGTTCTTTCGGGATGCTGGAGTGCTTGGTGTCGGATATCTCAATCAAAAGAGCTGAACATTCTCTTTTCTTATTGTAAAATTGTTATTGCATGAAATTGATTTTTAATTAAAATTAATTTTCTTTACACAAGCAATACGTAAACAAATTCTCCCTGTGAGAAAATCAAAACATTACAGACAAGCCCAAGTCCTCTCTGTTCTCCCCTAGCTTCCACCTGCTCACGCAAAACGGCTCTTATTAGCTGCTGTGAAAAAAATCCTTTACGGGGGCTTTTTCTGTGCTGTGGTCTATATGTTGACTCAGATAAAATATGTAAATCTTTATTCCTTCCACAAATGCATGTTGAGTACCCACCCTGTGCCAAGCATGGCCCCCGTGGAGCAGGCATTCAATTGAATGGGGCAGACAATGAAGAAATAAAATAAAGAGGGTAGAGAAATAGGGGACGGATGGTCAGGGAAGGCCTCTGGGAGGAGGTGGCATTTGAGCAGAGGAAGAAGGTTGTGAGGCCACCGTTATGCCAACGTGTTTCTTTAAATAATGCAATTGAAAAGACGCCAGATTTGGAGCATTTGCCCAGGAGAATAACCCTGCTTAGCACTGCGTCTGCCCTTGGCCCCTCAGGCAGACCTGGCCCATGAAAGTCTGCACTGCCCTGTGAGTACCCCCACATCCATTAAACAGTGAACAACAAACACCACGACGAGTCGAGAGAGAGAGATTATGGAAGAAAAGAAAATACTTTCTCATCTTAGCTCTTTTCTGGGCATTTCGTTTCTGCTTCTGAGCACTTTTCATTCTGCATGAGCCCCACAAATGGGGAAGCTGGACCGGCCTGGAGAACTGTGACATCTCGCTCACTCCACTCTGCACTGCTTCCCTAGGGTCGACCAGTGGAACGCTTTCTCTGTAAGCACGAGTCCTGCCCCCGTCTTCCCGTCTCCGCAGATGGCAGCCCTCAGCCCAGGCGACCCCCGAGCATCGTCCTCAACGCTCCCTTTCCTTCCACACCTGCTTGTCCAGCCGCACATGCTGCCCGCTTGGCCCAGAAGAGCACCTCTCTCACTGTCGCCACCGTGCCCACCTGGCTCAGGCCAGGCCATCATCACCTCTGCCTGGCCTCCTGGATCCAGCCCTTGCCTCATACCCCGACCTGTATTAGCCCGATAATCCTGTTAACATATAAACCAGATCCCACCTGTCACCTTTCTGGCCTAATTGCCCCTCATGGTCCCCTTGGTCAACTTGGCTCCAGCCACACTGGCCACCTGCTCTGCTTGTGGCTGGGTCCTCAGTGTCCAGAGTCTTCACCAGGTGTGTCCTTGCTGCGTGTTCGGGTAAGTTACGAAATGAATGAATGAATGAATGAATGAGAACGTCCACTCTCAACAGGGCGATGCTATGTAATACACTCAGGAACAAAAGTTGGTTCGAGGGGGTGACAAGATGCTACCCTCTTTATGTGAAGACACAGATGAATGAACGAATGAACAGCATATAAACCATTGTATGGTATTTCTGTGGCATTAAGATTTCATGAGGGGAGAGGAAGAAAAAAATAATATGTCTTAAATGGCTCCTAAGGGGGGTGATAATGAAATAAAGGTTGAGAAACACTGAATTCGAGGAAAACCAGTTGAAAATACAGCCTTTCCCTCCCACATACTGCCAAGGCGTTGGTGGGACTATGAAAGACAAATCAAGATGTGTACAAGTATGTAAAAACAGTCACAGGCATCTTCCCGGGGAAATAATGGAAGAAAAGCCTCATTGCTTTGGGGAAACATTTTTTTTTCCCTGCCAAGGGACAGACTTACAAAAGATGATGTTTATATTTTTCCGAATCCCCTAATTTTCTCATTTATCATCTGTCAGAGCCCGGGGCCCTTGCGCAGCTCGGGAGTGTTTGCACACATCTAACGATCCCTTTTACCCAACGCACCTCACGGTCTC
>PVKZ01006708.1:0-31309 GCA_004027375.1 Macroglossus sobrinus | reverse complement strand
GTTTTTATAGAACTCCAGGAAAGCCCTCTGGACCTAGCCTTCTCTTAGGAGTGATTTTTTAAATTAATGATTTATGTATTTATTTTCACTTTTTACAGGTCTTTCAGATTTTATATTTCTTCTTGAGTCAGTTTTTGTAAATGGGGCCTTTCTCAGGATCTGTCCATTTCATCTAAATCATTGGTCTATCTTTTGTTCCTTTAAATAACACCTTGCAATTGTTTAAAGCTCTTTTATTTCTAACTTTGGTGATTTGTTCTCTCAACAGTAAAATTATCTGCCAATTCTGTGAATCTTTTCAATGAACAAACTTTTGGCATAATTAAACTTTTTTCTATTGTTTTTTCTGTTTTCTATTTTGGTAAGGTTCACCAGAATATTTATTATTTGCTTTCTTCAGCTTTATTACAGTTTGGTCTGCATTTTTCTAATTTATTATGGTGAAAGTTTAAGGAATTAATTTGAGACTCTTCTAATTTTCTAACATAGTAATTTAAAGCTATGCATTCCCTCAAGTGGTTGCTTTACCTGCATCCTGTAAATTTGGATATATTGTTTTCAAGCATGTCAAAATTTTTTTTTCTAATATTTTTGGAGAGAGTTTTCTATCTTTTTAATTTCAACCCCTTTGTCTTTGAATCTACGGCATGACCCGTATAGAAAAGATAAAGTTGGATAGTGATTTTTGAAAATCTAGTCTGACAATTCATATAATTTACTGGGGATACATATTCCACTCACATTTAATGTAATTATTGCCAGGTTGGAATTACAGCTACCATTTTTTTTTTCTCTTTGTGTCATTTCCCAGATTTCCCTGCTAAATTTCTGGCTACTCTGCCACTTTCTTGCTCAGCCTGACAAGGTGTACAGCTCTACCTGAGCAAGGGGTCTTTCCTTGATGTGTGACGGAGATAGCTATTGTTACTGACAGCACCGTTAGTGTGGGGGTGATTCACCTGCTTTCTGAAGATGCAGTCAGCTCCCTCCAGCAGAGAAGCTTATTGCTTTCACAAGCGGGCGCCCTCCGGTAGAACTGTCGTGTCACTTGGGAATGAGGTATGGGGACAACCCAAGGCGAAACGCCACAGACTTTGAGTTTTCTTACATGGAATTCAGTATTTTTCACGAGTTACTGCTTCACGATTTGGCATGTGCATGTGGTTGGTTTACACAGTCCTGGAGTGTTTATGTGTGTGTGCGCCTATGCGCACACATGCGTGTGTACAGCTTTGTCCAGTTGTACAGCCGATCCTGGGAGAGACGATTTGCTGAGAGGATTTGCCCTATCGAAAGTCTTATCTCCCAAAGTTAGTTTTGAAGGAAGGAATAAATGAATCAGTGAGAAGGTAGCCATGATAGTTCTCCCATGTTTTTTTTTTAAAAAATGAAGGTACGATATCCCATGCTCATCTTTTTTATTGTATGGTATCAAGTCCCTTCATAATCTTAATCTGTACCTTTGATGACTAGCGTACTTCTCATTATGTAGTCCCCAAAACTGGATGCAGCATTGCAGGCATGGTCTCACTTATCTGAGTAGTTATAACTGACCTGTATAGAATGAGTTCCCTGAGAATTTATCATCCTGTATTAAATAGGAGACAATAAAAGTCTATCTTCTCACTAGACTTTGAACTTGGGCTGAGGATCCACAGTGGGGAAAGCAGTGAGCAAAACCACTAGACTGAATTTCTATTTGAGAAACTTAGCATTGATATCGTAGCCATCTTTATCCTTTAATCTTTGGTGGGAGCAAAAGAAATATCCACGAGAGAAAGAGCTGAACGAAGTAATATCAATAAAAGCCGACATTTCTCGAGAATTTTCCGTGTTCTAGGCACTCTTTGAGGTGCCTTACCGGTTATTCCTCCTTTAATCTTTGCAGCCTGACTACTGAGGAGGCTGAAATCAGCTGCAATAAGGGACCCGCCTGTAATCACCGAGCGTGGACACGGCGGAGCTAGAGTTTGCATGCGGGGACAGCGGCCGCAGGGCTGGGCGCTGACCGCATACTCAGTGCTGCTCATTATCCCGTGACAAGCCCGCTCACTGCCGCTGACCTGAGAATGCCTTGCTTCGCCGTTGACATTTGGGAAGGAGATTGAAACATCCCAGGTGCAAAATTTTAAGTGAGTCCAATTGGCAGCGCATTTTAGTGTCACCTGACTCTGGTTGATGCACATCGCGGGTCACATCCTCTGAGGTCACATCCTCCCCACAGGAGAGCAAGGCTTCAGTGGTGCCATGTTTGCTCAGAAGTGGGGTGAGTAGGGCCTCTTTCCATGATATGGGAGGCCAGAGAAGGAGTTAGTTGCTCTTTGCCATCGTGTTATGGTTTTGGAAATAAAGAAGGATGTGTTACTTCTCCAGCTCATCTCTTTGGCCTGGGAGACCCCAGTGCTATTGCTCTGTAGCGTCCGTAGCATAAACTTAGTTCCCTCTGTGCGGGCGTGATGCTCAGTCTGCCTCACCCCAGCTGTGCTCAGTGAGGAGGATGGGGAGACTCGGTTTATCTGCACCCCAAGTGCTTGGCCCAGGCTGCGCTGCACTCATAACTAGATTCAGAGGGATACTCGTTTTCAGGGCGTAGGAAGTAGCAGCAAGATAGCTCCATACTTGCTGTCAGAGGCTACAGACATTCGCTGTTCATTTCTTCCTCCATTATTTGATTAAATGGGGTCTGTCCCTGGCAAGGATTAGATGAAGAAGGAATGACCAACATGCAAAGGACATGTTTGTCGCCTTACGTGACTTCCCCATTGAATCTCTGCTCCTTCCACTCCCTCCCCAGCCTGCTTTTCACTCATGTGCGACAATGCCTATCTATCGTGTGCCGTTTTCGCGAACAGAACTTGACTTTGCCAAAGAACCAAGTACCCAGGTGTCTCATGCCCCAGGAGCTCCGTCCGCCACATCGCCCGTTGCCTCGTCTCTGTCTGCTCCTGTTTTTTTCAGATGCTTCTTTCTCCATCAAAACACATCTCTCTCCCTCCCCCATCCTGCTCACTGTCTCTGGATTCTGCCAAACGTTTTACTAACACAGAGCACAGTCGTCGGTGTAGTTACTTACGTTTTCTGTGGTCACTTCCGTCAGCGACAACATGGGAATAACCGTACCCGTCTCATATTTTGTTGTAAGGCTTAAACGAGATAAGTAAAATGCTTAAAGTAATACACACCATATGGCAAACACGCGTTAATTACCCCTCACACCGTGGAATCATTTCAGAAGCTTAAAATAGTTACACGGTAACGTCCCAGTCACCAAGAAAACATCCACGGATAGTAGCGTTTATATTAACTCGATACTGCGGGGAGCACCTTATCTCATTAATTATTGCCATGTCCATCTTATTGATAAAGGAACGGGACTGTAAAAAAAAAAAATCAATAATAGCTTTCTGGCATCACCTCTAAAATGTGTTTGGAAGGGCTTTTGGATCCCTTGCTGAATGGACTAGATTTATGAGATACTTGAGAGCATCTGATTAAGGGTGAGCGATGTCACAAAACTCAGCGGTGGAGGGATCACTCCCTCTTATTCCTTCCGAGTGCTGTCCTGATAGCATCACCTCCATCTATTCTAGGGCAGGGGGCGGGGGAGGGGAGTGAGAAGCAGCAAGACACAGAGGGAAGGAGTGAGCAGCTATAAAGCCAGGAGAGAGAATGGAGAGCTGGACCTGTAGGTTCTCTTGTTCTTGAGAATACAAATCAGCAGGATTTGAGGCAAAGGCTGATCGCTTCCCCCAGCTAAGTCCACGAGACCTTACTGACCGTGGATAGAGGTCCGATAAAATGTTGCATAGAGAGGTGCTTGGTTGAGAAAGAAGAGCTAAGACCCTGGAAGGCACTCCAATTTTTGTTTTTTGTGTTTTTTGTTTTTAATATTCTGAAAACCATTTCGCACCTTCCAGGTGCCTGAGGTTGGAAGCTACGCTCGGGGAGTTGCAGCAGCAAAAAATAGCTGTTTCTCCCTCCTCCCTTGTTTTCTTTTTTTACCAACACTCAGCCTGTTGAGATTCATCTCACTGCACGCACTCCACTGGGAGTGAACACCCGCACCAGCCATCTGAGCCG
The DNA here is from genome assembly GCA_004027375.1 of Macroglossus sobrinus. Classification (NCBI taxonomy): domain Eukaryota; kingdom Metazoa; phylum Chordata; class Mammalia; order Chiroptera; family Pteropodidae; genus Macroglossus; species Macroglossus sobrinus. The sequence continues at coordinate 27,229 of PVKZ01006708.1, read as the reverse complement.
GTGACCGTGTGTCTCTGTTCTGAGCTCCCGTGTGAAGTTCAGGTCTCCATTCGGGTTTGTAAGGGGGCGTAGCCGTCCCTGACAGAAGCCCAGCGTGTAATGACCGTCTGCCAGGGGGGATGCATGATGTCTTTTTAGCTGGAGAATAGGGACAGATGAGGTGGATGGTGGGTATTTCTCTGGCCCCTTCATTAGAAACTCTGATGGTGAGGAAAGGCCCATCTGAAATGAGTGTCATCGCAGCTGCTGGAAAATCGGGCCAGAGGTTCGTGATATTCATCTCGATCCCAAATGAAGTCCGCTTGGAGCTCAGCATTCATGCCCTTGACCTTCTTTCCTTTCCATTGTCTTAACCCTCTGACTGAGCTCTTCTATCTGCCTTCCCGTTGGCTTAGATTGTAAACAACCTGAGGGCCTCGCTTCTTCAGCGTCATGATTTATTCTAGCTCCTAGCAGCCATGAAGCGTCATTGAAATATAAATAGAGCTTGAATCTTCTTCCTGCGATTTCTTACCTGTGTTTCTCCAGCTTGCAACAACTTCACTGTTATCTTCCCTAGAGGTAAAATAAGTCGAAATTCTCAGGCTTTCCAGCTGGCGTCTCGCATATCGTGGTCACTGTTGTTTTGTTTTGGTTTTGTTTTGATGACTCCCAGGGTCTCTTTCGTAGCTGTGATTCGCTGCCCACCTCCCACACCCTCTTCATGCTTAATGCCCCCTCCAGCACATGGAGAAGAAATAAAATGTGTTTTTCACCCAAAGGTGAAGGACACACAAGGGTGGGGAGAAATGGGGCCGAAAGACGTGGTATCACAATATTCTTCATCCATCATCTTTACCCATTGGCCTAATAAAAGGTCAAGATCTACAGCTTAAAATTCAGCAACAAAGTCAGTCTCTTCACCTATGTTTGGATTTAAGAAGAGTGAGTCGTAGAGAGTGGGCGGGTAACTCCTTCGCCCTGTTGGAAATCGGTTCTCCAAAGCGTGATCCGGGCAGTCGGCACACGTGAGAGAGACAGTGTCAGGCACTGCTTAGTCTAAACAGACCTGCTGAATAAATAAATGGAGGAGCTCAAGAGTCAAGCTAAGGAAGGGGGTCTCGGAGACCACCCATCTGTGGATGCTGTGGCATGTCCAACGGTGCCCCCTGAGGTGCAGGGTCTAAGTGATACACACGCAGGCCTTCTCCGCTGACCTTTCCAGAATAGTCGGGGGGCCGAGCGTCTCAACGAGCGTCCCCTCGGTCCCCTGAGCTGTACCCATGTGAGAAAAGCGAGGTGCCACTGCCTCCTGAGCATCAGGCAGATTCCAGGGTTCCCCCAAGCCACAGTGACAGCTGCACAGGGGGAAAGGCAGTGGTGATATAAATACATGTTTAATTGCACATCAATTACAATTACTTACTAGGCTGCATTTATTTAAATGCGGTATAATTAGAGCAGAAACCTTGATGTAATCATAGCCTTATCAAGCGCAGACCCCGTCACCCTCCTGTGTCTGCAGAGTCGGCGTTGCCAAGGGAAGGGGTGATGGCATTGTGCGTTTGGGGCCGGAGACCCTCGCCAGGCATTCTCCCTTTGCTTGGGACTTCTGCTTAGAAGCTACAGAGGGCCCACCCACGTCGTCTTTAGCAGCTCGAGATGAGAGGGCCCGATGAGCTAGAAGGACTTGTTATTGAAAATGGGACTTATCCCCGGGGGGCAGGCTTCATAACTCGGGAGCTCCAGGCTGGGAGAACGTCTCCCGGGTTCAGCCTCCAGAGATGAAGCGCAGTCCCCATCTCTGGGTTCTCCTCGGTGGTGACGGGCTGCGGACGGGTGGACAGCAGGCGGGCACGCTGTCTCCCACAGTTGGCTGCAGGCCACGTCTTGGTCCACCCGTCTCCCTCCGCCTTATCTCCCGCCTCTTCCGTCCTTGGCTCTCTGGAGACGGAGATGCTCTCGCTGAGTGTTGTGAAGGACAAAGCCTTCTTTCTGTGGGCGTGCGTGGGGCCAGTGAGCTGCTGTGCCCCTCCCAGCACGTATGACCCCCAGCACCTGAGCCCCTTTCTCCAGTGACCTCTGATGACTGCGAGTTAAAGCAGAAACCGACTTCGGCTCCATTTCATGGGCTGAAAAGAGGAGGATCAGATCTGAGAGATGACCGTAGCGAAGACAGATACTCACACACATGAGCCCGTGTCTTAATTTTTGCTCTTGGCTATCATTGGTCCCTTCATGCTTCCTACTTCCTGCTCTTTCTGCCACACAGGAAATGGGTACGTTTCTGGAACTTGAATGGTAAGAGGGTGTACCGAGCACCACCATGGACACGTTGTCCTTCGGAGGGAGGTGCAGGGTAGCCCCGTCTTTGTGCCCATCGATAGGGGATCCGTTACCTGGCTTGAGATAAGAAATTAGCAACGTGGTGACCCCTGCTGTCCGTGGGGCCTGGAGCCAGTTCTGCAATCACTTACTCTACATATCTTGTCGTCCTCACAATTCTGTGGGCGAGGCGTGTCACCCTCACTCTGCAAGTGAGGAGCCTGAGCACCGAGAGGTGAGGCTCCCGGCAGCGGTTTCCATGGCTGGAGAGTGATTCCTGACGCAGCGGGAATCCGGCCCCCTCCCCGCCGTGTGCTGTCTGTCCTCCATGCCCGGCCGGTCCTCGCTCACCGTCACCTGAACGCCTGCACTCAGCGTCCCCCTGGGCGCCCTCTTTATCCTGTGTTTCCTGTTTGTTGCATAGTCACAAGGGTGGACTTTAGAGAATGCAGATGTGGCCCTGGCACTCCTGGGCTTATGATGCGAAAGGCCATCGTCTCCTTTCTCCACTGTGTCATTTCCATTTTTCAGATGCCACTGAAAGCTCAGTCACATTCGTCCCCATTTCACGGAGACTAATCAGAACCTCGGAGAGGTTCACTATTTCTCCCCAAGGTCCCATAGAGGGGATTCTGGGAGAGGCACAGGCGCTGTTCAAATCCTGTCGCCTTCTCGCTATGCTGCTGTGTGACTCGTAAAAGGTGTGTGGAGTGGGGAGGAGTCCCCCTAACTGGAGGACAGAGACTCTGGATTAAAGGCACAAATCTCCTCCTTCAAAAGAGAGCTGTGTCCACACACAAGTGGTGTGGAGGTGAGCGTGACCTTGACGCCTTGTCCTAGAATTCCTCCCCCACAAACAGCTGCCGTGTCACAAACCCATACCACTTGGCATGTGGTCCTGTGCATTCAAACGTTGACACTGCCTACATGTTCTGTTTTGTCATTTTGGTCTTGGTAAAATGCTGTGCTATTTAGACAAGTTCTATCCTGTGAGGATGCTAAGGGCATGCACTGTGTCCTGAGAAGCTTGGCCAGCCATACCAGGTCTGGAGAAAGTCACCTTAGACATTATGAAGGGACAGGCCACCTGACAAAAAATGGACAAGGAGGAGGCGTGTGTGGGGAGAAGCATTCAGAGGCCTGGACGCAGGTGTGAAAGAAAACTCACCCCTTCACCGTCCTGATTTCCTAGGGATGATTAAGTCCTCAGAGGCAGACATGCTCGATTCCAAATTTCCGTCTCTGGTAACTTACCGGACGTGACTTGGGAGAAGTTACAGACACTCTGCAAAATCAGTCTTGCATCTTTAAAGAGAGAACAGTGCATCCTTTTATTTTATTCCTGTCTCCTATCCACCAAGAAGGGAGAAGGAGTTCAATGCAGTCGTAAAGCCCCTAGGTTGTTCGTGAGAGTCTGATTTATAAGCGGCTCGCGCTGCCATCCGGGCGTGTGGGCACGTGATGGCACATTAAGCCTGGGTACCGCACGGTGCAGCAGGGGGAGGCTGCTAAATAGCTCGATTCCCGGTTGCCTCTGCCACCCCTGATCTCTCTAATCATCTGTGCGTGAATACTTACTTACGCACAGGTAGTTGTGCACGTGTCTGGGTGCACTCACTCTTCTGTGCATCTGAGCGTGTTAATAACAAGCCCGCCTCCTGCCGCAGATGAGTCTGCTCTTCCTGTGTCTCCTGTGGGCAAAAAGCAGTAAGGACACACTTGGGGTACCTGTGTCTTGGCTCCTGGCTGCTCCCATCCCTCCAGTCATCCCATGCAGGGGCCAGGAGGAGCTTTTGGAAGCTGTGTCAGGCTGCCTCCTGTCCTTCAAGAAGTCAGTGGAGTTCCAAGAGGTGGGACTTCTGGAGAGTGGAGGGGATTCAGAGATTTTATTGCATGGATTCCCCGAGCCCCTGGGCACTCCTGAAGGCCACCGCTCCTCAATGCTGTTCGGTTTCGCTCAAAGGCATTGATTGTGCACCAGCCCGAGGGCAGCGAGACACTGGGCACTGCGGGGACATAAATGTGGACTCAAGATGATGTGTCCACCCTCAGGGAGCTTGAAATCCAGCAGAGGCTGATGATGCTGACGATTGGTCCGTACTGCGCTCATCCGTATGGGTACCAAGGATGGTCTCACTAACAAGTGAGATACTTCTCACTTAATTCTCAGAACCCTCTGATTTAGTAACAGTGGTACCCCCATTATGCTGATTCCTGAAATGAGGCTTACAGAGGTTTCGTAACTGGCTCAGATCTAAGGAGGCTTTGGAGTAGGAATGCCAGGGTTCACGCCCCGGCTTAAACATGGGATTTGGGACACATTACTTCTCTGTTACTTGGTTTCCCCATTTATACAACTGGGGTAACGCTGTTATCTACCTCACTGGGTTGTGGCAAGGAACAATGAACGTCATATCTATTAAGTATTGGGTATTGTGTGCTGCTGTATATATACAGCAAGCACACCAAAACGTTAGCTCTTATCTTCATCAATGTCCTCAAAATGACATCGGTGTTCCTGAAAGTGACGTGTTTGAAATTGCCAATTCTAAAGTATCTGTTTGCACTTATGAATTGGCTGTCAGGTTTACCGACATGGTCCAATTACATGGTCACTGAGTCTGTCTGTCTGTCTGTCTGTCTGTCACACACACACACACACACACACATGTAACAAAAACCATAATGTAACTCCAAACTTAGCAGTAGCTCCTAGATGTTCAGTCAGAGCCGCAGGACTGGGCACTGTCCTAGGTGCTGAGGGAACAGCCTTTCAGAGTCATGGGCGCTTTGGGCTTAGAAAAACGAGAGTGTGCATCTTACCTAATCGCTGTTCTTGTGCAGGTTACCCGTATACTTGATGGCGTTCGGTTTTCTCATTTCATAAAATTGAAATAACACCGGTAGCTACCTCTTAGAATTACCGGGAGATTAAGTGGCTTGAAGAATGTAACTCTATTCCCTGCACAGAGTGAGTAGTTAGCAAATGTTATTTATGGAAGGAAGTCCTTGGGAAAGTTTATTGCATGGAGAACCAGCGTTTATAGGCCAAGCACATAACTTACTACTTTCCTTCCAAAATATATATATATATATATATATATATATATATATAAGATTAGTATTACTGATCAGGTTCCTATGGATGAGGCGACTTCAGCCGTTTATAAAGTTCGCCCAAAGTGTCACAGTCATAAACCTGGGCGCTTGGTCTCAATCACACCTCCATTAATCCAAAGCCAATGTTCCCTTCGCCGTTCTTGGCCATGAGCATTAGGGGAGAATTATGAATGGTGCCAACAAGGTACATTCATGCGGACGTTTATGGAGGGATCAGGGGAAGAAGAGAGTGAAAAGACGGACGTAGAAAATACACTGTGTGTGGGAAAGAACAGCACACTGGCCAGGCCGGACGCCGCAGACAGAAACCAAAGCTGTGCCGATCGATGGGGAGAGAAATGGTGAAGGGGCAGTCACGTGACATGCCCGTTGGCTGACCGTGGACAGAATGAAATGTCACGAAGAAGCACATGCTGCCCTCTGGCATGGAGGCGAGTTACTTTCGCCGCTAGTTAGAGATCCACAAAGAATCAGGGAGACGGAGTCCATGCCTGTCGATGGGGTGTGGGTACGTGGGTGCTTTGAGGTCGTGGGCAAGGCCACAGATGACTGCTAGGGCCGGGAAGGCACAGAGGGACTCTGGATAAATGATTCCTGTCAGTCAGTGTTGCTCAAGATCGGTCAGATGCTTCTCCATGTGTGAACGTGTGGGGCTCACCCCCCAAGGAGCTGCCTGTTTCCCCCTCATGAGGAAAAGCAGCCGGGGAGCCAACGACTGGGTGTGTGATGAGAGTCTGGAGCATTTGCACTGTGTTAACTGCCACGGCCACTGCTCAGGTTGGCACCGAACCCTGGGGGTCTACCGGGTCGGGGGAATGGTTCACCCGTTAGCCACCCACGTCTTCCACCCACCAGCCTTTCGGCAAATGATTATTGAGTAGATACTACTTGGCAAAGAGGGCCTCGTGATAAACGCTGGTGAATTAGCAATGAATAGGGCACTGTCTCTGATCTCGGAGAACCCGTAGAAGAAAAGGTTTTGTCGTAGAGAAAAGATGCTCAGAGCATTCATTGCACAAGGCAGAACAGTCGTCTCTAGGACTCTGATTGGTCCATGATTGGAGGAGTCAGGAAAGCTTCCCACACGGGGTGACCTCAGAAGAGAGTTGGAAGGACGCGTAAGCGTTATGCAGGGTGGAGAGCAGAGCTCCCTGTGGATGCACTCACATCTGCAAGGGCACGGGGTGAGAGGGCGAAGCACCCATGGGAGACATTTACCAAATCAGGGTCCTGTGGAGTGGAGTCTGGGACTGGAAGGACATGGAGGGAGAAGAGCCAGGTCACAAAAACACTCGCACCCCATGCTGTGTGGACTTAGGTGTTTCCTACCTCTCAGGAGCAGGCAGGTTCGATTTTGCGATCGTAAATGGCCGTTACCCTTTAGGGATCGATGGGAGTTTTTACTCAGCCCTTGCCTTTCCTTTGCCACGTCGGGCATGGTCCACACGATGTGGGCATCACACTTCCCTCATGACCACGCTGAGCACTCTGGTGCTCTGATTCCCTCGCGCCCAGAGCTGGCAGTGTGCTCACTCCATGTCTTACAAGTCAGTTCCCCTACCCGGCAGGGGAGGACAACCTTCTGGGTCTTACGATACATGTTTTAACTTATCAGACACCCCAGGAACGAGGGATTCTGTATGTGACAGGAGTAAAAAGGAAAAAAAAAAGTAGTTTAAAAATAAATCCAAGTGCCAAATGACATTTGGCACGTTTAACCTTATTTTCAGTCATGGGCTTTGTTTTTTGGGTCGAGAGAGAATGTTTTACTCGAGATGCGATCGTCAGTTGTAGGGAATCCTATAGAATGGAGCAGAATCTGAAAAACAGAACAAGAGAGCCAAGTGCGAGGGCGCTGGGTGGGGCTTTGCTTCTAGGCATTCTTTATCGTATGAAAAATAAATAGGTGTTCAGTTCAAAAGAAACGGGATATAAGCCGGTACAAGAACAGAGAAAAAAATAAATTAGAAGATGTCATTTAAAACAAAGGGATGGAAAAAGATGCAGTTTCAAGATTAGAGATGCTAATTTATTTCTTTAAATGTGCATTGCTGAGTGAATTCACGGTGAATGCCAAACACACAGATCCTGGGGAATCTAGAGACTTTTCTAATAAGAAAGGAAGGACATGACCATCATCCTCGAGAACTGAGCATGTGCCTGGCTGGCTGTTTTGTACGTGGCTGCGTCTGGATCGTGCTGTTGGGGCTTTAAGAGCCGTAAGATGGTGTATGTTTCACAATTTGTCGGGATGATGAATTGTCAATGCGACTAATGCGATATCTGATCCATGAGGGAAGTTAGGGCATAACCTCAGGTGAGGCCAGGAAAAAAATAGACACACACACACACACACACATAGACAAACAGCAAAGGAAAGGGCGTGGAAATGGGAAGCGGATGGTTTTGTTCCGTGGGTGACGAGGAAAGCTTCCGTGGGCATCAGCTTCATGGTGGCCTGTCATCTAGATGACCAGGCCACACAAGACTGCACCCTCGCGGGTCTTTCTGGATGAGAGGTCCTGTCTGGAAAGCAGTGAGCAATCACGTGGTCACTTCTCTTCATGGCGCTGAGCCAAGGGAATGCCTTCAAACTGAGTCACTGGACACCACAGAAGAGATGTCACGTTTTCCACGAGGGTGTTGCACGTGGTACACACTCAGCTACCCCAGAAGTCAGAGTACTGTAAATTCTGGTCGTCACTATGACTTAAGAAACGCAGATGTGTGGAGGAATCGCGAAGGGGATGTTGTAAGGACACGTGACTCCCTAGAACCGCGTTAAATGGATTCCTCTCACCGTGGAAATTCATGAAAAAGAGCTCTGTTCTGTGACTCCGCACTGCCTGGCTTGCATCTGGGCTTGAGTCCAGCAACACCGCTAGAAAGTAGGGACTGGGAACCAGTAGCCGAGGTGGGTGGGGCGGCACAAATTCATGGCATGGTGACGGGAAACAGGTGTTGAGAAAATAATAAGCCATCTCAAAATAGGAAGAATAGGGAGACGTGCTTAGCAATTAAATGACCTGCGCTTTTAATAGTAACTGAGAGCGCGGCGTGCTGCCCCTCCTGTCACACGGCGCAGGACGTTGGCGATGCGAGGCTTTTAAATCACTTAGTTTCAAGGACCGAGCCGAGGCATAATTTTAGAAGAATTTTCAGAGCATTTGTATCCTAGCTGTCAACTGCTTTGGCGGCCGGGTGATAAATGCTTCTGATTTTGAGTTAAGCCAACCAAACCCAATGAAACTATCTATCCTCGAATGGCTGCTGCCTTTTCTAACAGTTCCCCAAGATCCCTGCTGGAGACGTCAGAGGACGGTGCTGGGAGAAACACCAGAGAGGGACTTGAGGATCAGGGCGGTCACCCAGAAGCCACCCACGACCTCTTCCCAGGGCATGTTGTCACACCTGCTCGTCACAGAGACTCCAGAGCCAGGTCTCTGCTTCTCCTGCTTCAGAGCCTCTGAACACACGTGGGTCGGGAATCACGGCCGTTTCCTGGACCTCGTCCTCCTCCGTCAGAAGTGGATTTGTAGACATGGTCGTCTAAGACGTGATGAAGGCAAATGCGATGCTCCCTGGTGCCGTGGTCAGCTGTTGGGAGAAGACCGCGCGGGTCCTCGTCCATGAGTCACGAGAAGCACACTCTGTGGGATGTCAAGTTCAACCCTGTACACCTGATACATATGCAGAACCTGGAAACAGAAGAAGATGCTACTGAGCCCGACCTCGACTTGAGTCCTTTACATATGCCCCTCATAATAACGATGATGTAACATAACAACAAGTCACCTCTGGTGTACCGACGGTGACACACACCGACAACGGTGGCCGTGTACCAGGCACTTTGTCTCAGCTGGGTGCAGTCCAAGTTCAGCCACCTCTTGAGTCCTCCCCAGCTCATGGACTCCCTGCTTTCCCCAGGAGTTCGTGAAGCAGAGGCCGGCACCCTTCTGTGGACCTCACGACCTCTGGATGCTTATCTGGGCTCATCCCAAAAAGAGCCAAGAAAAAGGCCATCCCCCTGCCCACCGTCCCTTCACTGAATCCACGGCAGCAAAGGGACATCTCGCCACTCCCTCCTCCTGTGTCGACACGCCTCCGTTCAGACCATGGTGCTGTAGAGACTCCCACATGCAGACAGCTCTGGTTTTTAGGAGATGCACGTTAATAATTGAACACCACGACCTCACACTGTTTTAAGATCATCTCATGAGATTTATAGTCGCTTATATCCGGCACTTTTTTTTTTTATGGTCTTGGTGCAATAACACTCTCGCTCTTATTTTCCATGCTCGGTTTACAAGAAAGAAATCTTGAGGCTCCAAGAGTTTAAGTCACGTGGTGAAGGTCCGATAGGCAGTGAGTGGGAGGGCCAGGATTTAAGGTTTTTCCATGAGCTCTTTCTGCCTCAGAAAAGACATTTAAAAAGGGAACCCGTCGTGGGCATCCAGCTGCGCTCAGAGAAGTAATACCTAGCTTTCCAAAAAAAGTAAACAAAACCCAGAGAAAGCCTCCTTCCTTTTCACAAAGAGCCTCTTTTCGCATAAAGCATCGCTCACGTGAAAACACGAGGATGGAGATTGTTTACATGCTCACGTGAGCAGAAATATTCTTGGGAGCCATGGGATTGATGTCAGATTTATTCCACATGGAGGCATGAAGAGCCAGGAAGGAGAGGAGGCAAACCAAAACAAAGCAGCACAAAAAGCATCTGATGAATAAGTGAGTGGGAGAAAGCGTGAAGGATGAGGATGCAGTGTCACGGTGACCCGACTCCTTCGGGGAGGGATTTGCATGCCGGTGCTGCCTGTGCTATGGAGAACACAGCCCATGCACCGAGGCTGCCGTTTCATCGAGGATGATTTGGGATCTCGTCTTTCAGTTTGGCCAGTGGGGCTGCAGGAACAACGTTGGAAGGCTGCAGACAAAGGTTTCAGCTCCAGTGCAAACTAAAATACAGATTTTTGTAGCTGCTTTGACGGAGAAACTGCAGAAATTCCCTCAAGAGCCCGGCAACTAATTAATTGGCTGGGGATGGCAGTGTCTGTCTTGCTGTACCTAGCAACTCACGTGATGCTCTCCTATTGGAACCATTCCCCTAGATCAGATCAACTTCATTGACGGACCTGATCAGAAAGTTCGCTCAGGAGATCAAACTAAGAAAAGTCATTGCCATTTTGCTTTCTCCTCCCCTACCTCTCCCCTGCCCCATGCCTTGTGAGTAGGGGTTAGGACAGAGGATAAAGTGTCTCTAGTATTTGTAGTGCATGGACACAGCTGTGTCTCAGACACCGGGCCAGCACCCCAGAGGGAATAGCCATCTACGGGGACGGACAAAAGAACAAGGCTCACCTTGAACCTGACATCACCTCTTCTGGAGACTCCATCACTGGAATGTTGTCCACGCATAAAACAAGCCTCCACCAACTCTTTCGCTTGCCAGGACCAGGGGTGATTAAATCTCTGGAGCCTGAACAAATGGACTCCCCACTCTTCTCCCTTCCTTCCCGCAGGCTCCTAGGAAAGAGCTTGCGGTGTGTGTGGCCTGAGTCCTCAGGGATGTCTGTCTTCCCACCTGCTTTTCTCCTGCCTCACCTGCTCACGAGGTCTCTAACTGCCTCAGGGCCCCACACGGGGAGTGGGGGGGGTGGTGGGCAGCTCAGCCTCACGCAGCTGTTGGATGCTTTGGTTCATCTGCAGACTTGCATCTGGACTGTTAGATGCCTTTTACCTTCTTGCTCTTCCGAGTGACACCCAGCCCTGAACTTCTCCTGTGCCCAAGGCCCTCACTCCCAGGCCTCTTCTTCCAAGTTGAGTTTTGGGACCCCTCTTGGTGCCAAAAGAGAGTCTGAACACCTGGACTTCATCTTTCTAGGGAGAAAGACTTTCTATTTTCTGTGGGGAAAAAAATAAAACAAACCATAATGGGTCAGATTGTTTATTTGAATGATTGCCACATGATCCATTTCGTTCTGAAATACTTACAGCTGCAGTTATTAAGTATTTCGTTATGGATCTCTTTACATCCGATACTCCCGGCAAACGCTGCCATAGTCATATCCCAGTTTCCTCGTTCGGAATGAGAATGTGGTATGGGTGATGTGGAAATGGATTTCTCAAATGGATATTGATCAACAGAGGCATATCTAAAACTCAAAGAGCGGATTTCAAAGCAGCCAGGCAGAGTCCAAAACACATCAGACGCACTGTCAGGACGGCCGCAGTAATCAGATCGTTGCAACAGAAGGGCTGCTCACTGGAGTCCCAGACAGCGCCTGCAAATTCCCACAAAACCCCCTCGCGTCCCTCTCCTTCATAGACGTTGTGAAATCAAGCCCGCCTCCCACTGCTTTGGACGGAGGGAACGGCACGCACCAGCACACGGATGTGACTGAAACCGCTCCATGGCAGAACTGAAGAGAGAAGCCCCCCCAGAGCTGAATCTTGGGGCCCCACAGCGAGCACCAGGCCAAGTTCTCCTCGCCCGTGAACCTGTGCATCAGAAGCTGCCGTGGTCGTCTGAGAAGTCGGGTCGCTGTTATCGCAGAGCAAGTAGAGACACACGTAGAAAAGCTTCTCACAAGAAAAGCCAGTTACAAATCCAGAGCTGTGGGCCCAGCCAGCAAGGCTTGTGGATTGACATTTTAGGGCTCACTCTGCAGGTGAACAGGCAGACCCAGTTATGGCTCCGACGTGAAGATGTTTATTCTTTAACGTCACATGTTACACATCTCAGCTCCTCGGCCCTCCACCAGTGGACTGTCCAGCTCCTCGTCTTTGTGACCACGCTGTACAAGCTCCTGTTGGCTGCCAGACCCTAGGACTCCACAGGTGGGAACAGGAGCAAACATGTTGCACTGGGTTTTTTTTTTTTTTTTTAATTCAAACATCAAGTTTTCCTCTCTGCAGGAGCAATTAATTTTCCCCTGTTTAAAGCGACCGAGAAAAGCCTTATCTCCTGCGTTCCCTTCTGAGAGCATGGTGCCTGCAGGGTGGGAGCAAAATCCTTTTGGTCTTGTCGGCTTTCCCTGCGGAGCTAGATGAGGTGATTTCTGAACAGAGTCCTCAGGATTCTGTCAAGGAGTCAGCAATCTGGTTCGTCACCACGGAACGCCAGGGGATAGTCCTAAGGAGAATAAATATATTTAAGAATCTACTTTTGCTCTAGCCTCTTAAAAATGTTTGAAAAGTCTCCACTCCGCACCTCCAGGAATATCTAGTGTCCCTTTCTCTTTGGAGTGTTCATTTCTGCCCCGCCCCACACTCCAACATCATAAAAACTCAAGGCACAGGGACCTTTACGACCTCATAATAGCGGTAGGTGTCGTACGAGGGACAGTGGGCTCAGAAGCAAGACCTGGGGTCGAGATTTGGCTCCAGCTCCTGATGAGCGTGTTGATCCTTCACCTCCTCATCCGTTTCCCAGGCTCGGCGATGAGAACAGTCCTCTCTTCTCCCCTCCCACCCGCCCGACAACGTGTCCGGGTCGAGTCAGGCTAGACCAGGAAGCGCCCTGCTCCCCGTGAAGACGCGTAGGTCTGCGTGCGTCATGCCCAATAAAAGAACGCAAAGTGCCTTTATGGGGATCTACGGGGTCCCCGCCATTTCTCAGTTCTTTCCACAGAGCAGGGTCGTAGTCCCAGGAGTTCCTCAGATTAGAAGAAAAAGAAACTAGTTGATTTTTTGTAGGCGGTGAGGTCTTCTGGAAAAATAATGACGCTCAATGGTCTCTCAACTTCCATTTTTCTCATGTGCAAAAACAAGCATACTATCTGCCTTAGGACCGTCGTCAAGGTCGCATAGGTTCATGCTTCAGGGCCAGAAATTAACAAGTAATAAGCACCTAATTAACGACGGTTCCTTCTGCCTCCACTGCTCGTCCAGTCTGGTTTGTTGCTGGTTTGAGACGAGCCTCTGGTCCTTAGCAAGGGGGACTCGGAGCCAATGTAGGAGGGTCTCGTTAGAGGAGCTGGAAGCGCCAGCTGCCAGTTAAGTGTCAGATGACCTTGGAGCAGGAAAACCCCTGTGTGTGGCGTAGATCACAGGGAGAAAAAGCAGGGGTGTCCTTTGCTGTCCTCACTCACCTCGGGTCAGCTCTTAGAGCAGGCTTTCACATGTGTTTTTTTAAAAATGCAACCCACATTATAAAGTACATTTTATGCAGTGACCCACTATCCACACACATACCCAAAGCCACAATTTAACGAAACAAAACCCTCGCCGTTACTGTTCACGGTGCCTCTCGTGTACGCATCCGTGACCTTTAAAAACAAGGTTTGATGACACCCTAAGTAGCAGCAATCCCGCCGTTTTAAAACACTGCTAGCCAGGGTCTCCCGGGCACAGCCTCCGACACCGTGACTGTGTCTGTCACTCCCTAAGAAGTCCCTCTCTGATACGTCACAACGCCAACTGTCACCATTTTGCCATTGAGAAAAGTGAGAGGTCCTCACCAGGATTGTGAGTTTAGAAAAGACAAAACAAACAAACAAAAAAACCCCACAAAAGTACAAAACAGAAAACACATATATATACCTTTTTCTCTCTTGGACTTTCTGTAACGTCCCCCAGGGGAAAGGTCCCCCCATCTCCTTCAGCCTAAATGCTGAGAATCTTTCAACAGTAATAACATCGTGGGGATCAGTCTTGGGCCCACCTCATCAAGCTCTGCAATGCCACCATATATATAATCTCCAGGTCTTAGAAATGCTCCCGCTACAGGGGACAAGCCCGGAGCCAAATCGCTTCTCTGTATCCAGACCGCGGTTGACAAACGTGCCAGCTTCCCTTAGACAAACAGCATGTTCTTTTTCACAGCTTAATCGCCATTTTTTTAAATTTTTATTATTATTTTTAAATAGAACATTCCAGAGAGAGAGAGAGAGAGAGAGAGAGAGAGAGAGAGAGAGAATGAGAGAATGAATGAGAGAATGAGAGAATGAGAGAATGAGAGAATGAGAGAATGAGAGAATGAGAGAATGAGAGAATGAGAGAATGAGAGAATGAGAGAATGAGAGAATGAGAATGAGAATGAGTTTGTGGTTGAGATCAGCACTGAGACTCCTGGCCTTCTTTCTAACGTCTGCCTTGCATTGGCTCAGGTCAGCGTGCTTTATGAATGCTTCGTGGCCTAAAGCCGCTGCCACGGTGTTAAAGATGCAATGTTAGCACAGCGGTGACATATAGATTTGTTTCCTATGAGAAAGGAATTAACGATCGCATAGAATATCGAGCCCCTGGCTTTCCTTCGACTCTCTGGTTTCTGCGTTCAAAGTCCGGATTAAAGGTAGAGATTAGCGAGGGGCTCCCGGGGGCTTTGCCGTTGAGTATGGGGTAGAGCTTAAGGAAATCTAGGCTGGAGGATCAAGGCTGAAATAGCATCTGACCTCCGCAATAGACCCGACTTCCTTCTCATCACTCATCCTCCACCATCAGGCGACTCCCGCGGGCCATCGGGCACTTGGTAGAGAGAGAAATGAGAGGGTCCCTCACGTCCCAGCAGCTTTGTCAGACAGAACGCCAGGTCCTATGTGTCATGAATACCGGAGGCCCTGCTGTCACCACTTCTGAGTGTCGCCAACTTCAGTTTGAGCCAGGCCAGCGTGCACACTCAGGACACTGAGAAGCGGAGCGTTGAGATGTGGTTGTTAGGGGGTTGCCATCTTGGATGCAGGTTATAACCCAGGGGTCCCACAAGGCTCAGCCACAAGCGAAGGCGCCCTGGGGGACAGACCGTGGCGGAAAGAGCACATCCTGTCAAGCTGCTGGCCCACGGTTCCGGGGGGGACCCCAGGGCCAACAGGGATTCAGAGTGGTCGCGGGGAACTGGGGGTAGCCCAGAGCTGTGTTCGGATCGGATGGTCCGGGTGACCGCCCTGAGAAGCATCGTTGCCCGTAGGCCTCGGAGAAAGAGTGAACGCACGCTCCCGTGTACGGCGTGTGCTTTTGGGATTTGGGCTTCGTTCTAGAGCAGGGCTCGGGGAACTCCTGTAGGGTCAGTACGTATTTCTGGCTTTTTATAGAGTCTCTCTTGCAAATAGTCGACGTCGCCATTGTGGGACACAAGCTGCCACAGATGGTACATGAATGCATGGGCGTGGCTGTGTCTCAATAAAACTTTATTGGCAAAAGCAGGCAGTGGGCCACACCTGGCCCATGGTCCACAGCGGGCAGACCTGTCACCACAAGGCCATCCCTCTTTTCCTCTGGGCCCATGGCTCACGGCTCAGTGCCGGTGTTCTCTGCCCCTTCTCCTCTCTGTTCCTCCTGTCTCTCTTGGCCTGGTGTCAGTGCAGGGACAGGGGGGCGCATCTGACTTCACAAGCCTCAGGAGGAAGCCCTCCTCTCGCTGTAAAAGGCCACCACCCAGATGGCCCTTAGGAGAAAGAGCGCCCCTCGCGTGCATGTGGTCGGTCTCCGACGCCTGCAGCACATTTGGCTTCACGGAAGGTGAGCCCCGGGTCTCGTCCTGGGGTGCCCCCTCCGTGCTCCTCAGGAAGTGATGCCTCCCCCCGCTTCCCCGTCATCCCTTGCTGCTGCCACTGACGCACCAAAGCATCCATCTCTAATCTGGCCGCATCAATTACAGAGGTTACAGTTGTGATTCCCCAAGGAGCCCCTAAGAACTCGTTACTACGCAGCCGCCACAGGAAACCGCTTTGGCTTTATGTCCCAGAAAACTCTCTCTCTGAGGAGGCAGAGAATGAGTGTCTTTCCACCCCGCTGGGAACAATCGTGAAGCTAGCTGCTCCTTAATTTGGCCGAGTGGCGTGTTGTCACGTGTTAGTTGCCAGCGACCCTGAATGGGGGGAACAGGGCTCTGGGCAGCAGCCACGTCATCTTTGGCCACTTTGGGCAGAGTTGCGGTGACATCCGTGGGGTCCTGCCCTGTCACCGTGCATCAGGGAGAAATTTCAGTCGACTTGGGAGAACTCTAGGGGTGGGCGATGGAAGGCAGATGGCAGATCTCAGGGTGAGCTTGTGTCAAAGTCACACGTAACATTGTCAATATTGGGTGTCTCTCGACCTGCAAAAAAAAAAAAATTGGTCATTTAATACGGTTTATCCAAATGCCACCATGTGGCTCACAAGCCTGTGTGTGAACACAGATGTATACACATGTGCAGGTGTGTGGCAACAGGTTTTTAGAGGGGAACTTGCTAGGCTCCATTCCCAAATCAGTTTCCCTGAATCAAATAAGCCCCCCGTGGTGGTCCAGACCCCGAGTCCCCGTGGATGCCGTTCGCTGGATAACAGAGAGCACAGAGCAGGCGCACGGCGCTAGGATGCCACGTCCAGATCAGATAATCAGGTGTGCCCATGTCCACACTCCATGGTGCCCTCTGAGCTGTGTCCTTTCTGAGGTCAGCACTTCGTTTCCCCCCGGACAGAGTTGTCCCCAGAACCCCAGTGCCAGTCCTCAGTCCTCAGGATTATTAGGTGGACGGCGGTGGGCACATCACGTAACTGCCTCACTTTTCTTATCTGAAAAATAGGCACGTTGCTAGCACTGAACTCACTGGATCCGTGCGAGGCCAGCTCATTCAGGACCAGGCTGCTCTTGGTCTCTCGGGAGGCTTTACGGTGAAGTGGCCACTGTGAGGACATTTGTTCGATGTCCTCTTAAGTCTGAAAGGAGGGAGAGGTCTTTTTTCTAAATTGCATGTCCCCTCGCCCTTAAAAAACACACACACACACAATTTCCTATGAAAACGTGACTACATTTTTCTTAAATGAGTTTGTATGAATGAGTTCTGGGACTTTCTAAATCTGAGTCCTTATTCCCTGGGGATGCATATCCCAGAATGAGTGGAGTCAAGTCGCTAAGTCGCTCTGTCGGTCGTCGCTCTCGCTTCGTTTTGTGAGAAAATATTGGGATTGCGCTAATTTTTTAAATAGCTCCCCTAATTACGAGCCGTTTAATGGTGTCAAATATTATTCCTTCAATACATGGCTCCAATTAATTATGTTTTTTTTAAATGAAACAGCTAATCTCTCACAAGTTACATTTAAATAATTATGTCTAATGCTAATGGGGTAGCGTGTGATCCGGCAGCATCTTCCTACAGAGAAAATAAAATGACCTGTGAAACAAAGTCGGATTTCTCTGTCCTCGGTGAACGAGCCCCTGGGCTTCTGCCCTTCCCCCCACCCCACCCCCAGCGTTGCGTCGCACCACCACCCACACTCGGCTCACACTCCCAGCCCCGTAAGAGGCTCAGACACGTGCTGTGCACCCCATGTTTTCCCCCGGAGGCTGGGATTTCGTGCGGGTTTCTCTTCCTTCCTGGGGCGTCCTTTGCTCACATCTTCGCCTGGAGTAAAGCTCAGATGTCCCCCCTGTTGGGAGCACCGTCCCCGACTCCCTCTGAGAGAGCTGCTTGTTCCATCCGCTGAGCTCCCAGCATGCATCACCGGCTCCTCTGCTAGAACATTCAGCGAACAGAGCTGTGATTGATCTCCACATATCCGTCTACTCCACTCCCAGGGGCTGCCGTGTTCCCCTCCCCAGCAATCAGCAGCAGCTCACAGGAGGTGGATGAAAGGTTTTCTTTCCCTTTTTTTCCCTTCCTCTTAAATAACAAATAGATAAATGAGCCAAAGAAAACCCATAGACAACGGATACATGTATATCGAATGAATGTAAGGGTTAAATAAACAAGCAACGCTAAGAATTTTAGTGAGTTTAAAATTTGTAGGGGCCTAGGCACATGGACAGACAGATCAGAAGTAGACTCTATTTTTCAATGAAAAGTTAAAAATAAAATATGAAGCAGTGCCATTGAGTCAAGCGAGGCGATGTATTTAAAGCTTCTAGCCAAATGCCTCTCGGTAAGCTTTCAGATACAGTAGATGTATTTTACTGTGCTGCTTATTGTTCTGATTGCCGTGTTTCTCAGTAATTAGTAAATGAAAAAAAAACTTTCTAACATGACAGATGCCACCAGATGATGCTAATGCATCTATTTAACAACACGCTTTTCATTTGTGTTAACGATGCTTTTGAAATAAATTACAATCAAAAGCATAGTTTTTAATTTATATAACGCATAAGATACCTTTACTTAGAGATAGCCTGCTCTTTGTTATCATGTTGAAATACAGTATCAAGGCTTTGTTATCATAACTAGTGATATTTATTTACTCCTGCCTTAGGCCAAATGATGCGACATAGTATATATCATATTAAATTTATTACATTATGTAATGTATTATGCTTACAAGAAATTACCACAGCCCGTCCAATAGTTATATTTATGTTGAACTCCTTGTGACTTGTGACATTCGGTCTGTTATGTCTTGTCACGAACAGTTATCCTCAGAAGCTATCTTCGATTAAATTCATATCTTTCTATTCAACAAAAAAAAAACACAGTCATCACTAAAATTATAACTTCGTCTTTATGAATTCAAGCTGTGCCCAGTCAACTGCTCAAATCAATACACTTCCTTAAAGATCAGTAATCATGTTTAGAGTAAAATTGGTTTGATCAATTAATAGCTTACTAATTAAATGCCCTTGGAACAGTATGTGGGGTAAGTTAAAATGGGTTCGCTGGCATCGGGGTGACTTTTCTCTGGAGAAAGTCCCGCCAACTTCCTCTCACGTGCCTGTGACGACTTGAGTTCTTGGTCTTCTAACCTAGGAGTCTGTTGTAAACACTTCACATCTCTTCGCGGGCCGTGTATTATCTATCAACCCGACACAAAGGATCGCCGCTCTCTACATCCCATGATACCTGAGAAACGTATCTGCTTGATTCTTTCCCACTTCTCCAGGGACTTCTCTCCATGAAAATGGCACCTGCCTCCATGGCCACTGTGTCCGACTGCCATGGACGTCTGTGAGGAATGTTGTGTCTGACTGAAGTGACAACCTGTAGAGAACAGGAAGTGTGCTACCTTTAATCCAAACAGCATAAGATGCCCACAATGGGGTGGTTCTTTCCCCCGGACCCGGTGGTGGGTGGCAGTGAGTATCGATGGCTCTCCATCCTCAAACCCAGAGCCACCTGGTTTTCTTTCTGCAACTGAGATGAGCATTCACAGCCCTGGAAACGGCTTGAAATGCCTGGGTGTTTCTGAAGGCGAGGAAATGTGATTTTTTTGTCCTTACAACAAAAAGGCCTGTGTAAAGAATTGTTTTCGTCTGTAACAATGGCGATGCAAAATCCTTTTATCCGAAACCTGGGTGACCGATAGAAACATAGAATTTGGGAGACAGTTCCCGAGATAACAGAAGAGAATCTTTAAATAGCCCTGCTGATGCTGTGTTTTCATACGCGCCCGCTCACTTCCGCCTCACCCTGCAAATTCTGGGCTCCTTTCTGTTCCTGCCTTTTTCATCTTAAACTATAAACGTCTTATTCCAGTATTGCTTTCCTTCCCAAGACAGAGAGCATAAGTATCCGGCTACACACGCGAACTAGACTCCACCGATTAACTTAAAGTTTTAGCAAACAGAGCGTCTAAACAGACGGCCTGTTCTAGCCCTGTCACTTTAGCAATTTCAAAGTTTAAAGTGTGGGGTCTCTTAAACACCTCACCTCTTCATTTTTTTGTGTAAGGCCAGGAGATATCCGGAGTGATACAGGGTCATTTCTCATCTGGGGGCAGAGTGTATTTTTCTTGTGTTCTGAAAGGGATTTTTTTCTGCCATTCTTTAATTGGTATTTGCGTGGAGCATGTATAAGGCAAGAGCTAAGAGCTATGAGAGTTTCTCGTTAATCTGACTTGTGAAGAAAAACACAGGAAGTGTATTCAAGTCAAACGGATCATTATTTCTGGTCCACATATCGGTGGATTTTTTTTATGAAGGAAATGACATTTGGGCTTCATCTGAAGACCTCTGCAGGCTGAGAATGGTGACTTCGCCAGCAGGGTCCCCATCAATCGGTCATAAACAGCAGAGTCCCAGGTGCATCTGAGGAGAGGTGAAAGGCCAAGATGACTTGCGTGGAGAGATTATGGGAGAGATTATGAGATCGGCCCTCTGGGAAAGCAAACAAACAACCTCGCCAATCCATGTAAAGTGTACCGCTAAGTTTATCGTATATTTGCATTGTTAAGGTAGCATTCGTGCTGTAATCAAAACCGTTGATCCTGTGCCAGTCCTTTTATCCAGAATTATGTCTAGGGCTCATAGATGTCAACATTTTGAGGAGAGAGTATGTTAATCAAAGAAGACCTAGGTGCAAACTGGAATTTTCTGGGGATGAGAGGGCGAGGGATGGTTCTAAAACCCTGCAAAAGGGGATCTCCCCGGCAACTTCTGTGGGGCCGTCAGCTGGCTTTGGGCATAACCTTCTGTCTCCTCATCCTCCTTTTCCTAGAATGTGCTCGTGGCCCCAAGCTGCTTTAAAACTTGCATTCAGCGTCGTCGGCATCTCCGTACTACTATTTGCATGTCTTTAGTGAGTCAGTTAGAGTCAAAACTGTTCACCAGAACATAAAATTATGTCAGAAAGAGAAAACTCTGGAGGAGTTTAAAGATGAACGCTATTTTTTTTTTCTTTTTGAAATAAGGAACACACAGAATGATGGCATGCTACGTTCACCGGCTGAGAACAATAGGTGGTTCTGATGAGAGACGAATAATATATCAACATTTATCACACACAGAATTCCACGGCAAGGGCAGAACGGCACTTAAGGAGAACGTGTCTATAAAATTGCGAGTTAGAAAATAAATGCACAGATTGTTTTCCAACTTTTCAAAAGACCAAGACCTATGTCCATAAAAATGTCTCGATTCGTTTTCCCTGGGAAGTCACTTCTGACCTTGCCCTTTGCATACTTCATCTTTATGTGGCTCACTTTCTATCCGTTAATCGAATGTATTTCTTTGTGGCTTTGGCGTCTATAAGAAAGGGAAGTTCTTCCAATTTAAAATTGAAGCGGTGATACAATACCACGTAGCAAAGAAAGTTGGATCGAGAAGTATGCAAACATCTAAGTGGTTTCGACAAACATGCACTTCTCTTAGATCCCTGTGATTGATTTTCGATGAGAAAATGTTCTTTTGCGATGGTTGAAGGATGAGTTTGACAACAGTGTGGTTGAGGGAGACACAAACACAGTTTGAGTGTTCAGTGTCACTGCAGAGTGTTTTCTCATCTGTTGAAACTCACATCGTATTGTTCGTTCGTAAGCTCAAGGGACTGTATCTAATGGGAAAGGTAGGTGTAGCTAAACAGAAGTGACCCACAGGTACTCAATGGAATATGTTTGTCACCACTTCACAAGAACACATGGGGAGAATGGTGGGAAGCAGGAATGGAGTGGCTATGTTTTGGACACTGTGACAATAGCAGCCTGAGTGATAACATCGTCACTCATTTCTGAAGTGACAAACTGACTTGCCCACAAACACCTTCTCTGGTCATTGGGCATCAGACCCCCATAATGTTGCTTTGGATATCTGTATGGATTAGTTGACTTCTGTAGGTCCCTTAGCCACAGAGTATAGCCAACCATGCCCCCAGACACCAATTCTGTCTTAATAGATTCACTCAATAAAAAGGGGACATTTATTTCTCTGAATTTTTGTGTGAGAACGGCACTGGACTCTTTCTAGACCTTCGGAATGTGTGACAGAGTTTATGACTTTAATTTGCGATGAATTAATATCCACCCCAGTTCCTCCTCAGGCGAGGCAGAGTTTGTGCACCAATATTTGTTGATTGAATTGAGGGACGCAAAACCCTCTGTGCTTATCTGAGTATCATACATCTTCCATGCCATATGTAACTTTAAGATACTGAGAACGTTATCTAGATGCCTCTTTTCCCAACTGTAAAATAGGAATGATACTATTGCTCCATTTTGTTTGTTAGTTTATATTTTAAATGAAATGAGAATGATGCAAAGATACTGGCACACAGTAGGTGACTAGTAGTAATATATATATTAAAATATATCTATATATCTATATATCTATATCTATATCTATATCTATATATAATTTACCAATAGTGCCTAGTGCTTTATCCACAAGAAATGCTCCATTACTGGAGTTTAAAAAAAAGAGGGGGGACAAAACAGGCAAATAATAAATAACGTCCTTCCTCTTAAAAGTGTTGAGTCCGTGACAGACTTTGCGACGGTGTGGAGAACTTGGCAAATGGGAAATGCTAGGAAGCCTTGCTAACCGCTCTGCTAGATGACGGCGTGATCTTCATAGTGGGCCTAGTCCGTGTGTTTTCGTGAGTTTATCCACAGTCTGATAGATGGGGCACCCTGTGTCAACAGCTCTGCTCCCGAAGGAAGTACGTAGAGGATCAGAGGGGCACAGCTCACACCGTGAGTGACACATCCATGCACTCCCTGGGGTGATCTCTCCCTGGGATTTCACAGTTACTCTTTCTCTCCTACAGGAGCCAAGATGCAGTGGGGCTGTATCTCTTTGGGAAGAGAAGACTTTTCAGGAGGGAGATGGGTGATGGGTAGGCTAGGAAGGACCTGTCAGGTGTGTACAGGTGTCTGGCACTTTCAGTGTTCTCTTCTTGGAAAGTCATTGCCTCTTGAGATCTTGAGCATTACCTCAGCATTTAAAGGGGAAAAAAATGGAAAAGGGAACCCATAAAGCTTCATTTCAGGCAGCATCAACATCAAGGAACGCCACAGGCTGGGTTTTGTTCACCCTGTTTGCATGCTAAATTGTTTTGCACTGTAGAAAGCCGTTTTTTTTTTTCCCAACCAAGAAAACAAACAAAACAACACAAAAAAAGCAGAACTAATTAAGATCGTCATATCTCAATAAATATGCAAATGAAAAATCAAAACAAAGAAATTCTATTTATCACATCATAAAGTTGCAAATTGCTGTACTGGCTGGTTTGGGAGAATTGCAAGGGATAGAGATTTCTTAACGACTTTGCTTAGAAACGGCTTGAACGCTGCCTTTATGGGTTTGTATTTGAGGATGAGGACGATGAACTTGCTAGGGTACACATGGTTTCAAGCCTTGCCCGCAAACATTCGGGAGAGGACAAGGGAGTAAAAATTTGTCTGAGTGATGTGTCAGGTTTGGTGCTTTGCTTCCTTTCATATCATTTCAAGAAGAAAGCTAGTAAGATGCCCATTTTACAGAAGAAGACAGTAAAATTTAGAGAAGGTAGATTCCTGTTTCTTTCTTGAACACTGGGGCCAGGATTCAAACCCTCAGTTACTCCTCTGACTCAAAGTCTATGCTTTATTTCTGACTTACATTTTTCCCTCTGTACCACGTGACTCTCCAATGCCATCCACAGTGACTTTCGAACGTGCGTCTGAGGATACCAAAGCAGTCAGGTGAAAGAGGAGGAAATAAAATCAATTCTCAGTGTTTTCCCCATACGTGTCCCATGTCTGCGTATGACGGGCCACCCTACGAACGGAAGCACAGTTCAATTTCTACGTAATATTATTTCATGTTTCTTATATTTAATTTATACGGTGTGTGGTGCTTCCTTCTTATGGAAGTCATCCTTTTTGAAAAATAAGAGAGAAAGACAAACAGGGAGAATAGTGGACATCCTGATTAGAAGGTTCTCTCTAAGGACTGGGACTCTGTTTGTTGTTGCTGTCTGCTGGGCTGACATCAGGGGAAGGGGCTTTATGAGGGTGGAGAATTAATTACCTGTCATGAGAGGCGATGGGAACAGTCTGGTATGCGTTAGGTTATTCCTCACTGCCCTGGGCTGGAGAACAGTGCCACTAACAGTCCTGCACGTAGCCGAAGGTCAGTGCACACAGAATCGTGTGTTACCACTGGCAGCAGGATGAGACGAAAACTAGTAGCCCGTCAAAGAGGGGGTTTGACCAACGCACTGGAACAAGTGAAGGAAAAAGGCAGGCGAAGACATCAGAGGTCTGGGTGGGATGCCAGCTTCGCCTTCGCGATGGAAAGAATGAGCAGGAGCGTCAAGGATGAGTATATTGCCTTTCCCTAGACGTGAGCCATTTCGTTCAAAGAAAACAAGATGGACTGAGTGGTGGCAGGTCATCTAGCATCCCTGATGCTCTCCAGGGCTCTAGCCACCAGCAGGCTTTGTATCTGTCCCCTTCACTTCCTTTGTTTCTTTTTTTTCTTCCATTTTCTTTTTTTTTCTTTTCTTTTCTTTTTTCTTTTCTTTTCTTTTCTTTCCTTTTTTAGTAGTTTGTATTCTAATTCTCATTGGTTCAGATGTGATTACGGTCTCCGCGATTTTTAATCCCCTTTCATCTATTTTCTTTGACCTATAAAAACATACTCTTTTTCCTCCTGGTAGGTGTCGACTAAATCATCGATGAATAAATAATTAATTCATGAGCGTGAAACCTAAATACCGAGAAAAAAGTTTGCCCTGAGCTTTAGGAAGGCTCCAACGCAGAGCGACGTCCTTGTGCCCAGCCATCGAGTGTTTACGGTCTCCGCTCTGCGAAGCTGACTACTCAGCAGCGGCGAGTCTTGATTCGTGCTCTTCCTTCCTTCCCACCTCCCAGGAAGGCGGGTTATTAAATTACTTGTGAGCGTCATGGCAAAGTGACCCTGCCTGTTCCTCCTTCAGTCCTACCGCGAACACTGTGCCGAGGTAGTAAGTCGGGCTCTGATGAGTATGTTTCTCGTGTCCCCTAGATGCCCCCCACCATGGATCTCAGCTTTCCTAGTTGTTGAGTTGGGACTTTGGTCCCAAATCCATTGGTTTTACTTGCGTGGATATATTTCTGGGTCTTCTGTTTTGTTCTGCTGGTCGACCTGCCAACCACTCTGCCAGAACCCTATTATCTTGATGATGCAACTACGTAATACTTGAAATTGAGTACAGTGATTGCTCCCATTTGATTCTTTTTTTGGGGGAGGGGTTCTACTGAGATAAATTCACATACCATGTAACACCATTTAAGAGTATACAGTTCACTGGTTTTTACTGTATTTACAAGGTTTTACAACCATTACCACTGTCTTAATTCAGAACATTTCATCACCCAAAAAGAAAATCCCACACTCTTCTAGCCTCTGGCATACCCACTCATCTACTCTCTATTTTCTTAGATTTGCCTATTTTGGACCTCATATGTAAATGGAATTATAAAACATGTGGCCACTTGTATCTGTCTTCTTTCACTTAGTGTAATTTTGTCAAGATTCGTCTTTTAGCATGAATCAGAACTTCATTCCTTTTCAAGGCTAACTAATATTGTTTCATTCATGTACATTTTGTTTACTCGTCTTTTGTTGATGGGCATTTAGGTCCTTGTTCTCAAGAATATTTTAGCTATTTCTAGTTGCTTTGCCTTTTCGTTTAAATGATAGGGTAATCTTGTCTAGATGAAGAAACATCTTTTGGGATATTGATAGGAATTGTGTTAAATTTGTAAATCAATTTGGCAGAAACCGACATCTTCATAATGCTGCCTTCTAGGCTAGGTGTGTTTCTCCATATATTTAAATCTTTGATTTCTTTCATCAGCTTTTTATCTATTTTAGCATGCAAGTCTGGTATACATTTTGTTCTCTTAATAACCAAGTATTTCATTTTTGTTCAGTGATTGTCAGTGTTTAGTGGTTTTTAACATGTTCATTGTTATAAGTACGATTCATTTTTTAGAATTATTTTTAAAAGTTTATTATTAGTTTCAAGTATAGAGTACATTGGTTAGACATTTATATAGTTGACAAAACAATCTCCCTAATTGCTTATTCTCTCCTCTGGCTCTCCACCTAGCCCTTATATTAACACTAACTGTATTCCCTATGCCGTGCTCCCCATCCCCATGACCATCTATCAACTACTAATTTGAAGTACGATTAATTTTTTATGTTTATCTTATAACCTAGGATCCCATTGACCTCACTTATAGTTCTCAGAGTTATTTTTTATTTAATTTTTCTTGTTGCTCTTGTACATTCCTGAGCAGGTGGTTTTACTTTTTTGATATCCTGTCTCCCTTTCCTATTCTTTTCCTGTCTTCAGATGCCAGCTGGAACTTCCCATCCTCTGTGGAACAGCAGTGGTGAGAGAATAGCAGTGATCTTAGGGGGAAAGCATTCAGTTCTTCACCATCAAGTATAATATTAGCTGTAGGTTTTTTGGGGGTTTTTTTTAGATGTTCTTAATCAAGGAGAGAAATTCCCCCTCTTTCATTATCTTCTCTGAGAGTTTGTATTATGAGTATCTGTTGGATTTTGTCACATGCATTTTCTGCATACATTCATAGGCTGTGATTTCTCTTTATTAGCCTGCTAATATGCCACATTACCTCGATTGATCTGTGATTATGGAATCGCTCTGGCATCCCTGGGATTCGGTCTACTTTGTCAGGGTGTATAATTGTTTCCACATAATGCTGAATTCAATTCGCTGATAGTTTGTGAAGAATGTTACATTTGTATTCATGAGGGATATCGATCTGTAGTCTATTTTTACTGCCTTTGCCTGGTTTTAGGATCAGGATGATACTCATAAAATGAATGAAAACTGTTCCATCTTTTTTATTTTCTGGAAGAAATTGTGCAGAATTGGTGTTAATACTTTTTTGATCATGTTTTAGGATTCTCCAGTGAAAATATCTGGGCCTACAAATTTCTTTTTTGAGAGTTTTCAATTATAAATCAATTTCCTTAGTATTTATAGGTCTATTTAAATGATCTATTTTATATTGGATAAATTGTGGTAGTTTTTGCTTTTTAAGGAATTGGTCAATATCATCTAAGTTGACAAATTTATGTGTGTAGAGTTTTTGTGGTGACTCCCATATTCCTTTGATACCTGTAGTGTCTATAGTGATAGGATCTGTTTTATTCCTCATAATAGTAATTAGTGATTTTTCTTTTTCT
>PVKZ01006707.1:0-31402 GCA_004027375.1 Macroglossus sobrinus | reverse complement strand
TGATGCCCTCGGGTGCAGATGCAAGGGTCCCACCAGTGTGATGGTTTCGTGCGTGCGTCTCGAGCGGCCCCGCCTCAGCCAGACTCCCGCTAGCATACATTTCTCAGTGAAGGCCTTGCAATTCAGCAAACACGTGTCAGCCCTACTGTTTTTTTCTGCCAGGCCCCGTGCTGCGCCCTGGGGATGTAGATATGATGAGCCAGACCCGTTCTCCTGAAGGAGCTTACAGTGTCCAGCCGGAACTCTGAACCCTCGCAGCTGGTTGGTTATGTAGGAGATACTTTTACATAATTTACCCAGACATTGCGGGTCCCCATCGGGGAGCAGGCTGCTCTAGGTGTTCAACAGATATTCTAGACGTCTTCTTTC
Source organism: Macroglossus sobrinus (assembly GCA_004027375.1). Lineage (NCBI taxonomy): Eukaryota > Metazoa > Chordata > Mammalia > Chiroptera > Pteropodidae > Macroglossus > Macroglossus sobrinus. Next base: position 31,033 of record PVKZ01006707.1, on the reverse strand, counting down.
TTGAGTGATCGTCAGGAACACTGGGGGCCCTCGAGGGCAAACGTTCTGCTTGAGCCCCCTCCGCTGCGGGTCGCCAGGTGACAGCTGTGGTCAGGAACGCCACAGCGGCCCGGCCCGGGCTGAGGTCAGCAGAACTGAGCACAGACCAGGACTCTGAACTTCACCGAAGGGTGCACTGCCCTCAGGATGGGCACGGCGAGCACAGAGCAGGGGCATGAGGCTTTGTGGTGAGGGCAGCAGAGACATCTTGGGATGCCCGGCATGAAGCTGATTTTGGAACGTGGGTCACCGTGGACCACACCGGGGAGGCGAGGCCGAGGGCTGGGCAGGCGCTGCGCTGGGTTCGTAAACGGCAGAATTCCAGGTGACCGATGGGAAGACGAGGAGGGGGGACCAGACGCGGGGTGCAGGGGGGTCCCTGGGGCAGCCCGTTAGGTCGCCATAGCTTGACCCGCAGGCGAGCAGAGGGAGCCCTCAGCGCCGTCAGCCCCGGAGCACCCCTAATGATCAGGCAGCTGCTGGGGTGGGGTCCGCCATGGGAGAATCAGGCTTAGGGGTGATGAACAAAGAGGAAAACCTCTTTGAGGACGTGGCCGCGGGAAGCAGGAGGAGGCTGGGGCAGGGCGGCCACGTGCTGGGAGGTTCTGAGCCCGGCTCCCGCGTTCCATGCGTAAGGCGTGTCCGGCGTGCAGCGGTCGCCGCACAGGGACACAGGGCGTCCTCCAATCAGCTTGGGTCCTGGGAGGGACGGAGGGTCCCAGGGGAAGTGATTTTTACGTGGCAACATAGAAAACACGAAATTGCCCCGGCATCCAGCGGAGGGGAACAGCAGAGGGGACTCAGACACGCGGGGAGGACCGTGTGTGCGCAGGATGCGCTCGCTGTCCCGGCAGTGATGTTTGTCCCCATGTCCCCAGCCTCGGTGTCTTTCTGGCGGAGCGGTGTTAAGTGAGAGGAGGGGCAGATGGCGTGGACCCCGGGGTGTTCTCAGAGGGTGTGGCCAGCTGTTGGCTGGGCAGAGACGGTTTCCCTGCAGGAGCATTCGGAAGGAAAGAAATGGAACAAAACGAAAGAAAGGAAAGAAAGAAACAGAAGGAAAGAAAGGAAAGAAAGAAACGGAAGGAAAGAAATGGAACGGGAGGGTGAAGTGATGGAGACGCCCCCCGACCCCCAACTCCCAGGTTCGGGTCTGGAGAAATCTCGGTGACTCACCAGAACCCGGCAGAGGCACCCCAAGCGTCTCTTCCCACCTTCCCCCGGGAACCAGCCCCTCACGTTCGTGGGGACCGCCGCCAGGACACACCGCAGGGAGATGACCCCGCCGTGCGGGCGTTGTGCATCACACGTGCAAGTTCTAGAACTCGGTCTTGTAAACAGTGCCCGGCGTCGTCAAGTGGGGTTGGAGGGAGGTGACGAAGTGCGCCCGGCAGGACTTAGGCCAGCTGTCGCTCTGAGCCCCCAGGGGCCAGGTGGCCCCTCACCCTGCACCCGGCTCCCCGATGTGGCCCTAGACGGGGCGTCGTCATCAGTGCAGTGTGAACGTGTGGAACGCAGAGGATGAAAACGCCTCTTCAGAACGTGATACCGCGCGGCCGAGTCAGAGAACATTTCCCTTTCACTGGAGGAACGTGTGGCCAGGCCAAGTGTCTGCAGCGAGCGAGGCGGTGGCCGGCCCAGACCCGGAGGCCACCACCCAGGGCAGCCCAGGGCAGCCAGCCCCACGGCTGCCGGCCAGCCACGCCCTGGGGAGCGGGTGCAGGTGCACCCCAGAAGCCAGACGCTTAGCTCTGAGGGGCTGTCCCTACACCTCGACTCTCCATGCGGAGGGCTCACGGATAAGTGAGCGATGCACAGAGTCCTCGCCCCTGGTTCTCTGTTTTTCTAACTTCTCTCTCTCTCTCTCTCTCTCTCTCTCTCTCTCTCTTTCTCCCTCCCTCACACACACACACACACACACACACACAAACACCGTATCTTGGAAACACTAGCCATATGAATGAATCACCTTCCTTTTACAACATAAGAATACACAAAGTGGGATTTATCATACTTGCTAACTTGCGTTGCCTCTCGGTATTTAACTCTGGTTCGCTCAGCTTCCGGGCCCTGTGAAAACTGAACAACGTCTTGTCCCCTCCTTGGTCTCCCAGCCATCAGAGTCTTTGGGGCGTGGAGCCTAGAACCCCGCTGAGCACAGGACGGGACACCCCAGTGCCCGCTGCTCCCTGCAGGCCTGCTCCCTCTGCGGCCGAGAGGACCCCAGCCTCTGATTAAGTTCCGTGCTCCCCTCCCCTCCGGCCCGGGGCACAACTCTTATAAACCCTGCTGCGGTGGCCTTCTGCAGGCTTCTTCGTAGCAGACTCTCTTTCCGAAGAGGGTTAATGTAGCTCGTGCTTTAGGCAGCCCGGGAAGGGTGGCGGCGCCCCTCAGCCTCAGGCCTTCGGTTGTTGGATTCGGTTAGGGGCCTCGTCTGTCTCCAGCGGGGCGCTCTCTTCCCCACCCCGACCCCAGGTCACGGGGTTCCCCAGGGGGAAGGCCAGGCGGTCAGAAAGAGATCATCCAGTTTCTGATTTTTATTTCGTGTTAGACGTTGCAAACTTACGTCTTTTTAAAGTAAAACACTTGGAGACGTCTCGTTTTACGAACTTGGCATGTGTGGGCTGACTCTCTGCCCCGCTGCCCCCTCCCCACCCCCCACTCGGAATGTGCCCCTCTGCCTGGTCTCATCCTGTTCAATCCTTTAAGACCCAGCTCAACTGTCGCCCCAACTCCACTGGGCTTCCGCCCTCCCTGCTCCCATCTCCACTTCCAGAATCCTCCTCGCTCTTCCCGCTCTGCCGGGAGAGCAGGCATTCAATTCAAACCACGGGAGTGAAACCCCAGTGTCCGTCCCGGCCACCCAGGAGGCCCTTCCCCCCGGACCCCTCAGCCAGGACACGCGACTGGTGTCCCCCTCACCTGGGTCCCCTGCACGGACCACAGGCCATCGAGTGCACTGGGGGTCCTGGGCAGAGTTACGGGGCTGATTCAGATGGTGTCGCCGCCAGCTCGTTCGAGGCGAGGGTTCTGATGTTTTGGAAAGCGTAGCAAGTGTCACTTAAAAACCGTAGTCTTCCGAAATTTCATGGAGAAAGTTCCTGATGACTTCAGTTTTTTACATTCTTGTTTTGAAGAGGGAAGTGTTATGTAAAACTAGGTGTGTATCACCAGAGAACACACACACCTATTTGTTTGCTTCCCACACCTAAGTAGGATAAACATTTTTAAAACCTCACAGTGTCACTTGGCTTTACACAAAGAATGTATGTCAGAGAGACGTGTAAACCTAATGTCTGTAAATCAGATTATTATTCAAATCCACCAGGAGCTCAGTATAAAGAAAGCATCTTTCCAAGTGAAAAATATTTACGTTTAAAAAGGATAATTTCTGAATTTATCGGGGAATTTTCTGATTCTAGAGAAGTATTTTTTTCCTAGGATGATCAAGGAAGGCTCTCTTTCCCTATCCCAGTAAAAACTTACCTGCCATTGATTTCATGCTTTTTCATAGTCTTTCAAAACACCAGGCCAATGCCAAAGGAGAATTTTAATTTATACAGCCGAGATCCTTGGCTTACTCTGCCTGCTCTCGCTGTGATGAGATGGGTATACATTATGTATTGTTTCTGGTTCAGTTAATAAAGAGTGCCTTGCGTGGGCACGTAACGATTTTAATTCAGAGATCATCAGAAGGAGTCGGTATATGAAACTCTCGACTTGCAGGAACGGGGGGCCGATCTGAACCCCGAGGCGGCTCTGGGGTGCAGGAGAGGGCGCCCGCACGGACCTCCCCACTCGGTGCTGGGGTCACGTGAGCGTCTGTCTGAAGTGTCTGCATCGTCCTGTTGCTCGATTGCTCGGAAGGGAGTTAGCTGTGCAGAGCTGCCGGCTGGCGTGGGTCGTCGCTGCGAGAGTGTGTAGCGAGCCACTCGGTGGGTCACCGTCTTTCTGCTTTCAGAGTTCAGGGTCACTAACCCCAGCCTGTCCTGTGTCCCGGCAGCGGGCCCCCCACAGGCCCTTTAATAATAATGCATTCGCTGAAAATCATATTCTCGTCTCTGGAACTGAGTATTTATCACGTTCTTAACAAATGCCATGTGGGATGCCTCGCGCTTCTGGTCTGAGGTCCCCGTGCATGAATAACCCACTCGAGTGTGGACCTTTCTCAGTAAACAATAGTAGAAATGTTGATTGCGCTTAAAATTCGGACGCAGCTTTTGAACGGGTCCCTGTGTTCAGGGACAGCTGAGGCCCGCCAGCTCCAACGCCCGGCTGGCTAGCCTGGGGGCTGGGATGAGCTCAGGGACCAGCCTCCCTTCGTCTGGGCTGGTGTTAGCTCCGTGTGTGGACGCTCTGGGGTCTCGCTGGTCACTCCTCCGTCCACACAGCCGCTTTGATTTCCCGGGAGAGCCTTCTCGTGTCTGAGCATTTGTCTCATGAGCATCACACCGGGACCAGCGTCTACACCTCCACCCAATTTTAATTACGTAGTAAAGCTGATCTTTATTGATGAGAGTTTTAGTTCAGACATGGTTATCACCCCCCTCTTCCTGCGACTCTGAAAAATATTTTTATTGGACGTGTCTTTTCTCACTCCTAAAATATATCTTAAGGAGGAACCCCCACCTCACAGTGAGATCTTATCTGAGGTTTTTTTTTTTTTTGACTCTGGTCCATGGGAGTGAGAGCCGGGCGGCTGGCTGGAGATGGTGTTTACCCAGAGCTGACCATTACCAGCTGGGCCGCAGTGCTGCCCGGGGGCAGGTAGGTTCTGGAACCCGGTCTCCAGGTGGGCGAGCTGCCGCTGACCTCTTCCTCTGGATTAAAAATTAAAATGTGTGTAGAAGCAAGCTGCTCCCTTCTAGCCTGGAGCATGGGGTAGTGTTTTTAAAGGGCTGGTGTTTTCTTTCTTCTTGTTCCAATCACCCCCCTCCACACACACACACACACACACACACACACACACACACACACAACACCTTTGTTTTACTTCTCTTTTCTGATTAGCGATGGAAATAACCATCCTAATGATAATAATCTGAGCTGAGATACAGATAGAGGAAGACATACAGCCTTTGTAAAAAAAAAAAAAATGTAAATTTAGCTGAGTGCAAAGTAATTTGCAATCAGTTCCTGGAGTCTCTGGTTAATGGGGAATCCAATTTGATTTATAACTGGTTGGGGGAAATGGCAAATACTATAAAAACAAGTCTGCATCATAGACGTTAGCTTCTACTCTGGATGCAAGATGGAATTGTTTTAACTTCTTAAAGCTACAGGTGTGCGTCCAGCGCTGCCTATTGACTGCTGCTCTGCAGAACGGTCTGAGTCCATCCGAAGTTCCAGAAATGAACAGAAACAGTTCCTCAGTCTTGCCATCCGCCTTTCTCTCACGCTGTGACATTTTTCGGGAGTACCGGTTCGTTATTCGTAGGATGTTTCTGACCTGGCTTTGTCTGATGTTCTCTCACGATTACGTCGAGGTTATCATTTGGGCAAGGGTACCACAGGGGTGATGAGCTCTTCCCTGGCGTATCCTATCGAAGGCCACATGATGCTAAGATGTGTTCTCGATGGTTTTAACGTCTTTTCGATAACTGCGGTTTGAAGCAGTATTGTTTTCTCCGTGGCTGGCTGAATTACACCACTGGTCAGAGCACAGCATCCTTCTACCCTTCTGATGATTGAGGTTTATAGGCAGTGCTTTAATAAAAAAATGTGCTTTTATAAGTGTAATAATATGCATTTAACCTGGATTCAAACGATACTTCAGGCGTTTTTTTTAAATTATAACTAGCACCTTTTTTGCAGTATTCCAGTTTCAGGCATACCTCTAAGATGACTCTGATGTTTAGTTCTGCTTCGGTAAACTCGCGAGAATATGGTGCACGGGATGGTGGTTGCACGTAGTAGGTGCTCGGCACATTTTTAGGTAAAGTAGAATCCCGATTTTGATCATTTCGATCTCGGGGTAGTGAAACATCACAAAGTATCATGAAGCAGTTAAGTATTGCTGAGTGCTGTTTGAGCAAACATAGTTCAAACATAGAAGTACACAGATCACAGGTGGCACAGAGATTTTTAAACACGCCCGGCTCTTCAGCCGCTTGTTTCCTCGTCTTTAATTGTCCCTCTAATGTCAACGTTGGGTTTCCCAGCCTTGCATTTATTTATGTGTTTTGTACCCAACTGTTAGTCTTGATCATTAACGTATAAATGGCATGAAAAGTCCCAGGTTCATCAGACTTTGAGGCTCAGACTTGTTAGATCTAGATAAAGGACAGGAGCAGGGTTTAAGGTATACTTCTCAGGTTAAACACCTGCGCCTGTTTTATTTACCCTTTGAGATGTGTATCCCCATTTTTATTTTGATTGATTTCATGTAAGGAGTTGTCTTATATAGCATCAGAGTTTTTTGGAGCTAGAGCGTTTCCTTCCAATTCTAAAAGTATCTGTAGCCACATTGTTGTTGTTGTTATTATATCTGAAACAATTTTCTGGGTCTGTGATATACTCTTGGATAGGTCTGTGGGCATTCAGAAAGTGATGCAACGTGGCCTAAAATTTTTCACAAGAAAAATCTGGCTCCTCGATAAGTTTATTCTCTGTGCTTTGCTAGGTAGGTACTAGATGTACAACCGTGAGTGAAAGAAACAGAGTGAGTGCCACCTGAGTGACACTTGTTTAGTACAGGGGTCCCCAACCCTCGGGATGTAGACCGGTACTAGTCTGTGGCCTGTTAGGAACCGGGCCACACCGCAGGAGGCGAGAGCACTGAGCAAGCCAGAGTCACTTCTTCTGAGTCTGCGGCCGCTCCGCAGCACCAGCATCACTGCCTCAGCTCCGGAGCACCTGTCCCTGGTGCCACAGAGGTCGGGGACCGCCGGTCTAGCAGGAGCGACGGACTTTGAGGAAAAAGTGAATGGAGACAAATTATATACATTCAATACACGAAATATGAAGTTTAAGGACGGGTCGCCATGAGAGAGGACGGCCATTAATAACGTGAGAGGCGTAATGAAAGTTTCATCGAGCCAGACCAAAGACTTTAGCTAGCGCTCGGCTGGCAGGGGTCAAAGCCACGAGCATCGTGTGGACGAGCCCTCATGCTCAGAAGATAAGCAAGGTCACCTTGCAAACCTCCCCGTCAATACTATACTGTTGAATATAGAAGGTCGACCAGCTGCTTCTTCAGAAACTCCAGGGAGCCTTCTCTCCTTTCTTTCTTTTTCTTTTTCTTTTTTTTTTTTTGTTTTCTAATTAACTAATCAAATAGTTATTTATCAGCTATATACTTCAGTGGCTGTCCAATTTCGACACACGTCAGAATCTCCGCTGGAGCTATTTTAAGTGATGCCTGGACCTCACACCAGACCCAGTGAGTCAGAATCTGCTGGGGCGGAGACCAGCGTGTGTATCTGTGAAACCTCAGCCGACTCCAGTGGGGTTACCGTGTGCCGGGCACAGGGGGCTCGCTCGACGGCCGCTGAGGGAAACAGATATTTACCGGGGGGACCGACATGCTTTCATATCTATAAATTCGGTAATGGAAGGATTTGATCACTCTGTAGAAAGCTCACACCCCTGGCTCTTTCTGAATTAAACTAATCACTTTAACTGTTCTTATGCCTTGAAAACCCCCTAATTGTATCCACCAAGTTCCCCGAGCCAGAAACCCATGAACGGTCTTTGAATATTATGTTCTGGGACCATCACCTCCTTATTCTGATGGCTCACCAAGTCCTATGTTTCTTCCTCCAGAAATAGCTCTCAAATCCGTCCCTTGCCCATCTCACCGCAACGCCTCATCTTGCCTCGCCTCTAGTAAATTATTTCATGGAAATCCAGCCTTCCAGCGCTGCCCGCCTGTGTCAGTATCGTTCCCCAGCATTTCACCATTTGCCCGTTAAGCACGAACCAAACAAAATATTCACTCTCTAAACCACGCCACATGTCTTCCGCCTGAGTGTCTTTGCTCGTCGTGCAAACCCATCTTTATTTCTTTTTAATATGGATGCCCACCCACCCCACCCCGTTTTCACTTTCATCCGTCCTTCAGGAAAATACAAACTCACTTCCACTGGCCGAGTTGATTGGTTCTTCCCTTGTGTTCTGTAGGCCAACCCATGTTTTATATGAATGGACCCATTTATTGATGTACCATCCTGGATACTGACTTATCCGTCTGGGCCTCTTTTCTTTGGAGTACGTTTTTTTGTTTGTTTGCCTAGAATTTAAAACGGCGCTATGCACACTAGGAGTTAACTAAATATCCACTGAATGGGTGGGGAAAAGAATGAATGAACTTGAACCCAGTTTGCCATAGTCTGTACCCGCTGATCCTAATTCCTTCCTTTGACACATCACTCAGCTCATCTGGACCATCTTCCATGCCTGCTGAAGGTTACTTCCATCCTTTGCCTTCCTCCCCAAGTCGCAGAGCTAGTAAGTTTTCATTGCAAAACCGACACCAACTGTCTGGAATCCCAGTGGTCACTGTGGGCAGCTTCCAACATTGCATCATTCTCAAGGTCAAAGGAACTAATCCTGATAAACGTGCTTCACGCTCAGATCGGAGGAGTTTAATCAAATATAACAGTTTAACCTACCGTTACATCACCTTGGCTCCAGGATTCTCTTACCCTCGCCTCCCGTGCTGAGAAAATCTGCTGCTAACTGCCCCCCTACCCACTCCCACCATCACCTCGGGCTAAGATTTGACGCTGGCGTTGGTCATTATGCCCTTCCCGATTTATGGGTTCTTTTGCTTGCAGAGGGAGACTCACAAAATGGGAGCTGAGCAGTTCTGTCACCTTGTTATTTATCGGTAATGTCCTTCCCCCAGAGTATTTCTCTCCCCACCGCCCCGTTCCTCGCTGTCAGGTGTTTGAAAATATAACCCCATGTACTACTACTACCTTTGATATTTTTTCAAAGTGTCCCATCCCAGTCCTTCTGGATTTAGGCCTCTCTAGTGTTCTTTGAAGAATTCTTCCCACACTTCTGTGTGACTTTCTTTACTTTCGTGTCACTGTTTCCATTTATTTCTCACCCTTTGGGGATCAGAGTTCCGAAGAGAAGTTCTCTTAAAGGCAGAGCGACGTCTATAGTGCTGTCCCCTTTGCATTCACAGCGATTATGACTGTCAATGTCCTCTGAACTTTTACCATGCTTCTGTGTTTGTCTTTTGGCAAGTCGATGGCGTGGATCTGATGAGAATGAACAGGCTCCGTCCTCACTGTTATGAACACCAGGCTGGTGTAGGGACTTCCTCCTACGAGCCTGTCATATTCACATTGCTAACAACCTGTTTTTTGCAGCCGGTCAATGTCAGGGGAACTGTTTAGTTCCTTTCTGTCCCCAGAGGGGGTAAACAGACCCCTGTAATGCCTCACCTGGGCTAAACGAACCAGCATAAACCTACTCTCCATGACTTGACCTAAAACTGTCTTAAAATGCCTGATGCTCGCTGTCTTCTGTGGCCTCTCGGCTAATGAATTCTGAGATTCCCCTCTCTGCTCTACAAGTACGCTTTATTCTCTTTCTACTAAAATGATCTATTTTATACATTGGAGCAGTAAAATGCTGGTTTTAGTATTTCATGAGTTGATGAGTAAATACATTGTTTATATTAAGATTTTTAAAATCTTTCGAGTCTGTCTTTTATTAAAAAGCTCACTTTGGTTTTCTAGTTGATAAACGGGCATCTTTACGTAGAAAAACCACTGTACTTAGGAAAGCGTAACTTTAAATCCCTTAACGTTTTCTTCCGAGCAACATTCTAGAGCATAAAGCCACCGCTGTCACGCCATGGACATGGGCGGCAACGTGATCGGAATAACCTCACTTAACTGTGAAGCAGCGAAGGGAGAAGCAGCTCTGGCCTTTCAGGAGTCTTCACACTCTGGGCTTCACACTGTGGAATCTTCCATTCCTTCCTTGAGCTGCCTGTCTGCTTATGTCCTCTCTCTTCCCATCAGCACATACAGAGATACATATGTAAATATACGTGTGTGTGTGTGTGTGTGTGTGTGTGTACGGGTGTATGTACATAATCTTTTAAAAGATATCATTGGTAGCAGCATCTATCGATTTGACCTCCTGCTGTGGAGACACATCTGTCCGTAAGAGGCGATAAAGACTGGTTTGTAGGCATGATTCATTTTTCTTCCTAACCACTTTAGTTTTTGTGAAAAAGCACCAGTTCTAAGAGCTTTCAAAATACCAACTGCATGTAATCTTTCATACGTCTTTAAAAGGTAAATATAGAGGTCGTGCGAGCGACATTAGTTAACGTCTTGAAATACGTGAGTCGTAATTATCCTCGCACCTGTCAAAAGGCCCCAGGCCCCGTTTCTCAAAGGACCGTTTTTAACTGAGCCTGAGGCTGGGCCGGGAGGAGAGAGGTGGCCCAGAGGAGAGTTTAGGGGATTCTGGCTTCCCGAAGTCTCTTCTCTCTCTCCCAGGGGTTTGTGACGTTGTCTGTTAGAACTGGGACGTGGAGGGGAACACGCCACTGGAGAGAAAAGGGGTCCAGATGGCCAGCTGGCCTTCTGTCCTCTTACCCCTCGGCACTGTCTCACACACAGTGCCACCAGGAGTCCTGAGTTTTCAGTTGCTCCAGGCCCAACGCTTCCTGGGCAGGACGGCTCGGCCCATGCGTTTCCAGGCTCGGCCCATGCGTTTCCAGCACGAGGATAAAGAGCAAGAAGGAAAACCAACGGTATCCAGTGATGAGATGCCATCACCATACGTGACCGGACAAAGCCCTGCCCCTAGGGCTTTGCTGTGTGCAAGGTACGACCCTCAGAGGGTGAACGTTCAGACTGTTCTGTGCCTTTAAACACCTGGGAAACTACTTGGAGAGCAAACAGAAACGGCAGGCACACAAAGAAGATAGCCACGAAAAGTGGGGACGTTCGGTGGCAAAGGGGCACGTAGGACACTGGTCGTCAGAATGCAGCTGCTAACGCGGATGCCACCTCACAGTTTCTGCCATATCCGCACCATCGGATCATTTATTTACTTGTGACAGCTCAACAAAGCGGCTACTTTACTCTCTTCCTAAACAACAATATCAGCAAAATCGCGTTTCTTCTTCTGATACACTCTCCTCCTGACACATCCTGCTCAGAGCCAATATTGGACTGTTGTTCTCATCCATAAAAACATCCGTTTCATGAGGCTTGAAGTAAACACAACCGTTACATTTAAAATAATGGTCCCCAGTTCCCGGACACGCCATGCTGAGGCGTGCTGGAGGCAGAGGCGGGAGCAGTCGCGAAGCGCTGATCGCAAGGAGTCCGTGGGAGAGGACGGGAAGGGACAGTGGTCACAGGGAGCGGGCGTGGGTGACGTGTCGGGGGCCGGGAGCACCAACCAGTGACGAAGGGAAGCCGAGGCGCCTGAGAGGGCACCGCCTGTCCCCTCCGGTGTTAATTCTTCATCCTCACGTTTATTGGAAAAGCATGTTTTTCAAAGCATCGTTTTAAAACCTTGATGAGGTTTCCCAGCACGTTTTCTCTTAGTGTTACCGGCCCCTGACGCAGGGCTAAGTGTTTCTCCTTGGGGGGTGGGGGGTAGCGAGGTGACCAGCCCGAGGGAGCGGTGCCATGTCTGAGTGGGCGACAGGCTCCCTGGCACCACCTGCTCAGCGTCAGGCTCCCCTGCCAGAGACGGCACCCGACAGGGCGAGGTTCCTCCCGTGCTTCCAGAAGCTCCCTTCGCCATCCCCGTGGATGTCTTTACGTCTCTTCGGCCCTCCCCCACTGTGCTGAGCGCTACAGCCTTAGGCTTCCCCCCTACACCAGGTGTCAGGGATGAGAGGCCCCAGCAAACCCCCGAAGAGTCACGACCCAGCATCACCCGTGGGCGCAGGCTCGGCCCTGCGGGAGGGGTGGTCCAGCAGGGGACGGCGAGGCACCCGCCCGCTGGGCCATGATGGAAAGAGAACAGCTTTGCTCTGACGTGTTGAAAACACCCCCTGAGTGTTTTGAGCGGTGGAGATGTGTCCTCATTCGTTGTAGAGCTTGCTACCATCTCGAAAATTATGGGTGGGCCTTCGTAGTTTCTTATCTTTAAAGAGAATAAACTTAAAATGTGTTTTCTGGACAAGTTATTGGTGTTTGGTGCCTAGTGTTCATTATTTGTGTCTGGTGAAAAGAATGAGGCGGGGCCGCTGCTCCCCTGAGTTAATAATGGTGTCAGCCTAGACCCCCCAAAAAAGCTTGTGGGTCAACGCGGAAGTCACTAAAAACATCCCCAGGAACTGATCTCAGAGCCGAGAGGAGAGCCGAAGTACACGGAGGTCCTCAGAACGTCACCGTCATTCCCTTGCCCGTGACTCCGGGGAAATCGTAGCCCCTCGAGGTGGTTATAAATCGTTTTCCGCGGAGAGTCAGCGGATCTCGTTGGGTTCACTGAGTCATTCCACGACGTCGCCCGTGTGCGTGGCAAAATACAGGCTTCGTCCGTATTCAGGTACGGTGAAGCTGAGCGATCAGGAGAGATGGTTACTGGAAACACAGTTTGTTCCTCGCAGCTCAGAAAGGCGGGACCGTGCCACCCACGGGGGCCGTCGGGACGCAGAGGGGGAGCGAGGGGGAGGCGTTGGCCGGAGCTTCTGCGGTGGCTTCGAGGGAAGGGACGGGGACGACGCAGCGTGTGCGGGTTCAGGCTGGGCTGATCTGAATAGTTTCTAGACTCTGGGGAACAGAGCCTGGCTCCAGTGGTCTGGCAGCTGGCCCCGGGGCATTAGGGCAGGGACCAGGTAGCTTGAGGTGTGAGCCCCACAGAGGAGAGGGGGCACCCTGAGCTCTTGGAAGCTGGCTTGCAGCTGAAAAGCGTGTGCTTTCCTCACTGTCTCTAGGAATATGCTCGCATGGGGAGGGGCAGCCCAGTGTCGGCAAGGCTGCGAATGTCAGAGCATTAGGAAATGCAGGGAAAAAACCCCAAAACCACAGTGCAGCATATATGTGTGTGCTGTGTGTGTGTGTGCGTGTGTAAGTATGTGTGCATAAGCATACACACTCATAATATTTATTCCATGAATTTGTGTGAGGGGAAAGGAAGGATGCTGTACCTGTTGGCAATTTAGCAGGAAAAAAAAATATTTAAAATTTTTAAGTCACCCTGCCCTTATGGAAATAATTATGTACTGTAACCACGGCGACTGAGAAATCCCGTGGGGAACGCCGGGCCCGGCAGGAGGACGGAAGATGGCAGGTCAGGGCGGGCAGGTCGGGGCGGGCAGGTCAGGGCGTGCCTCTCTGCAGTCAGTGATGTTAGGCAGAGAGGAGACGAGGGGAGAGAGTGGGCGGGTGAGCCGGTGCCTGGAGAACCCCAGACACACAGTCCCTGGGAGGGGATCCAGCTTGTCGGTCCCAAGGGAGAGTAACAGGCCCCCCGTGGTGTCCTTGGGGGGAGGGGAGGGACAGGGCTGTAGGACCTGAGGTTGGGAGGTGACCAGAAGGTGGATTCTGGAGGAGTTGGCGGCCGTCCAGGAGCAGTGGGGAGCTGTTTGTGCGCGTGTCTGTGATGCTGGAAGCTCAGGCCATTGGCGGCGAGAGGTCAGCTTCGGCCTCGTAATAATGCAGGCTAAACAGCCATCACCCAATGCTTATTTCCTTATCTTCTGTACCATTAAATATTTGTATACTCATCTGAGATGGCTTAGTTTGCCAATAAGGAAGCTTAACGCCTTTCTCCCCAAAGTTCTAAGTTTGAAAGAATTATTATTTTTTTAAGTCTTAAGTCAAACAAATAAAAATGTCTCCAGATAACACGGAAGGACAGGTTCAGGGTGTGGTCGTTTTAAAACGCCTTTCTGTCATCGAGTTCCTGGGCATCGATGTGACATTTAAATAAAATGAAATACCATGGTAAAAACCGCCACCGTGCTGTGCATCTCGGAGAAGGAAAAAACAAAACAAAACAAAACCTGTGAACAATCAACAATCTGCTTTTATTTTCTATTAAACCGCCGTGTTTCTGGCACTCGTATCATTTACGGGCCGTAAAGGACAATCCACTCGCATTCCACTTACCATAAGCGCACCCACAAAAGAGACCTCATTTCAAATCTAATTGTGGACGTCGTTCCTTCATTAAAAATTCATAGGGTTTGCCAACGTGTCACGCAGTGCCTGAGTCCTCATTATTTCCCCGGCTCCTTTCCCACTGCCAATTCCGACCGGAATTTTCAATCGCCCCTCTCTACAAAGGTGTTCTCCGAAGAAAGTTAAAAAAAAAAAAAAAAGGAAGAAAATTATAAATAAGAAGACATTTAGACCAAATAGGCCGCAGTCTCCCCTTGAGTGTAGGTAGATAAACGGACCATCTGTTCGCCTCGGCACCTCGTCACGGCTCTTAACCTCCTCCCTTCTGCAGCCTTGGGACCTGTCGTTAGGAATCGCTGGGCGGTGGCTCGGTTCAGGTCGGGCGGGGACGTGGACGAGCGGGCTGCTCACTTCGATGCTTCTCTGCTGCGGTTCTGACACCTCTCCACCCACGTGGCCGAGCCCCAAAGCCACGTGCCGCGTGCCAGCACCGTGCCCATGGCTCGCTGCGGCGGACAAGACCGCGGTGCGCGGTTAAACGCTCTGGCTCGCCTCCAGGTTGAGCTTTGCAAGTGTTTCACTGATTCGAGTCAAGAATATGCAACTCTGAGAAAACTATTGGGGGGTTATACAGTAATAATCAGTAACGACATAACTGTGGTCACGTGGCATGGAGGAAATACACTTCTGGATTTCACGTATGCATTTGTAACCATCGTATTACATTCAGTGTATGTCAGAAATCACCTTTTTTCTCCTGATACGCACTAATTTTCTCCGTTTGACTCAGCAAGGCGCCCGCAGATTCAGAAACAATTTGAGCTCGCTGAAGCCCTGATTGGGAGGCCGTCACTGGCACCTCTATCTTATTCTGCATCGCGTTTTCAGCATTAATTCACATTTTCTCTTTAATTCCCCGCCCTTCCTAAAATGGCCTGCTCACCTCCTCGCTTCCCACGTGTGTGATCTCACGGCAGATAACGTATCCGGAAC
Organism: Macroglossus sobrinus; assembly: GCA_004027375.1. Classification (NCBI taxonomy): domain Eukaryota; kingdom Metazoa; phylum Chordata; class Mammalia; order Chiroptera; family Pteropodidae; genus Macroglossus; species Macroglossus sobrinus. Next base: position 15,944 of record PVKZ01006707.1, on the reverse strand, counting down.
GTCCCCGCTGCTGTTGGCTGCGGTCCTGCCTGTCGTTTGCTGGGCTGAGGCAGCAAGGGCACACTGCGTGCTTTGCCCTCTGAGGGGTCTACTGGGCCAAAAGGAGTGTACGGACCCAAACAGCACGGCTGCGGTGACACCCCTGGCCACACACAGGCTCAAACCGTCCAATGCTTTGTTCTTGCGTCCTGTGTACCAACGATGAAGTAATTAGACCACGGCGCTGCTGGGAAAACCCAGACAGATCAGGTTATGTGCTTGGCAGTCGGGGGATGGACGGAGTGAGGCCAAGGCAAACGGAACCCCGGGCTCTGCCCTTCATGAGCTCTGTGACCGTGGGTACATGGTCCACAGTCGTAACTTCGTGAATCTTAGTTTTTTCTTTTCTTTTGTGCAAAGTCGCTGATAACGTCTGTCTCGTAGGCCACTGTGGGTTTTCCCGCGATCCCACGTCTAGGTCTGTGTCTAGGAAGCTGCTTCCCACCTCGTTGCCTCTGGGGGGAGGGGCGAGGAGCGAGGTTCTCTTTTTTTACTTCGACACTTTAGCTTTTTAAATTCGTCACAAGTATTGGCATGAGTAATAATACCTTTTAAAATTAAATCATTCTCATACCATGTCACTGAATTTCCACACAAATTTCACAGCTAGGAGAAAGTTGAATTAGCTGGTAGTTGGGAATGGTAGCGGGAGTTTGGGGGGGTGTGTCTGAGTGAAGATGGTGTCTCCTAGGAAAGCAGTGGTCCCCAGCTTTTGTGGCACCAGGGACCAGGGCTCCTATGAGAATCTAATGCCTGAGGAGCTGAGGCGGAGCTGAGGCGGTGATGCTGGTGCTGGGGAGCGGCTGCAGATATGGATGAAGCTTCGCTCGCTGGCTCACCACTCACCTCCTGCTGTGCGGCCCGGTTCCTAACAGGCTTCAGACCAGTACCAGTCCATGGCCCAAGGACTGGGACCCCTTGTACTAAAGGAAGAGTTTGGTGTTCAGAGATTGCATTAGTTCCAGAGAAGTCTGGAAATAATGCTGCCTTTAGTTTTGGGACAATGACGTGTCTCACGGGTTTGTTTACCTTGTTTTTAGCCCATTAATAGCACTATTTGATTCGCGGAGATTACATCAGGCTGATATGTTGGATCAGTGCACGGACTAGTCTACTTCACTGCAAGAGACATAAAATCGTTATTCTCACTGCATCACAGTCCCAGGCCCGGGGAAAACTGGGAGGTGACGGCCCTGTGCCTCTCGCATGCCGTCACTCCATACATGGCAGTGTTTAACCCCCACTGGACGCTGGTTATTTTCTTAGTCATTATTTACACTAAACGTTATCTCATAATAAACCGTTACATTTGGAATCGTACGAGAGTGAGACTATCGGAGGCCTCGAAGAGCAGATCTTCTTCATTAAGACGAGAAAGGGAGAGACGTGATAACGCTAGTGGGAATTCTCCTAAAATATTTGTTTAGGTTGGGCGGAAGCCATCTAGCTGTGAAAACATACACCACGGTAGCAACGGCAATATACTGTAATTCCCACGAAGCACATTCAGCGTAATATGTTTTTATAAATAATAAAACCATAAATAAATACAGTGGCTCTAAGCTAATGTGGAATGATGTTTAGCGTCAAGGGCCAGATGTTTTTCCTTCATCTCTGCGTGCTTTAGGGTCAGTGTTTGCTGGTTCCTTCGCCTTTCCTTGAAATTATGTAAATAATCTGTGACTAAATGACTCAGGATGGCCTTGGATCCCGAACGGAGTTTGGCAAATTTGAGGGGCAAGAACTGCTTTGTTTGCTTCACACGCCGTAGGCAGGAAGGACCCGGACGGTGCCTGAGAACAGCCATTTAAAACCTTCCAGGCGGTGGCGACAGCTCCGCCCGTGAGGCCTCAACCCGTGTCCCAGCAAACATGAAGCAGACTCACATCCGACATCGAATAGAATTTCGTCTAGAGGACCTTGGGGACAGGATTTTTTTATAATTCCGCTTTTGAGATTCTTCGCCTACAAGTTACTCCTTGTCCTTTAAAACCAGCTCTGATCTCTCCGTAATTGTGCAGACTCAGGGAGTTTTTTGTGGGTTTTTTTTTGCAAAGTGAGAAAACCCCCAAACATGAGAAAATCGCAGACGATTTTCAGCGACAGCGACGCTCCGTGAATACTGAACTTGACAGTTAGAGAAGTCGCGTGCGGATCACGCAGGCGTTTCGTTTCATGAGTGTGTCATTGATAACTCGCGTTTTCGGTGCACGCCGACACCCCGTCTTCAGCTCTGCAGCGCTTTTGTGGGCCTCGTGCCCCATGGTCCTAACCAATGCCATGGTTGTCACTAGAGAAACGGGCTACTTTGCGGGGGACAGACTGGTCCCCTACATGGGAGACGGGAGTAGAGAGGAAGATGGTGTCTGAGCAGCGCAATTGTCCAGATGCCATTCCCTCGTATGGAAGGGTTTCTGTGTGGCCTTGTCAAGAGGTGGGTGTCATACCTGTGGGGCACGCAGTGGCGTGTGCAGTGGCCTTTGACCTGTGCGCAGTGTGGGGACCTTCCCATCTGCGTCTGTCCACCCCACTTCTGGGGACAGGCAACCCCACGGAGGTTTCCTGTGTTATCAAGTCCTCGGGGGTCGCTGCGTGTGGCCAGGTCCTACTCCTGATGGTAGTCCCTGACCTCCCAAAGCCACTAGAACAGGACGACCTTCACCAAGAAATTGCCAAGGCGGTCTTCCCGTTAGCTTCCGAACCACAGGTGTCCCTGGAGCCTAGGGCCACCTTGCTGTGCCCCCGCCCCCACCCCAGGAATCGCCGGGCCCCACAGGCCTTTCCCTGGTCCGAGCCCCTCCGTTTGAGTCTTGCCGACATAGCCAGAGGCCCCAAAGGCGTGCCCCGTGTCCTCAGAATGCGCCCTGCCTGCCTAGAACTTTCCAGATGGATATCTCACCACATGTGTGTCACCTCAGGCACTCGTGTCCCAATGCCCCTCCCCTAGCTGGCCCACCTGCGTGCGGGTGGGAGGGCACACCACCTGTGCGTTCCCGTGGAGCAAAGAGGACCATCCTAGGGAACCCAGATTCCCCAGTTTCTGCTCACTGGCCGCAGAGTGGTCATTTAGAGAAAAATGCCTCTCGCCCAGGGCCTCTCACCGTAGGTGGGGTGCCCTGCTGAGTCTGTGGCTCCTGGGGTGACTGGGCCTCGAGCCAATGCTTAATTCATCGTGTGGCAATGGCATCTTTGAGAGCCCATTAGTTTAAAGAGTAACTAGCGAGTTCTCCTTGACCCTGCTGAGCGGGCTCAGGCCAGTCTGGGCTGATCCGATCCGATCCGATCCGCATTTGACAGCGGGTGGATTTCCACAGATCTAAGAGCTCTGATCGGGGCCTTTTGGAAAATAGATAATCCATTTACCAGAGCTGGCAGCCACGTAGGGTCAGTTATTCACCCGCTACAATTAAAACGCTCCGCTCTGTAGCCTAACGTGTTTCCCACGGCTGGGTCAAGGTGTAGAAATGCGAACCTAAGGAGGAACCCCAAGGACAAAGCAGCACAAGTCACAGAATTACGTACTGTCTGCTTCCCTCGCATGAGACGATGATAGTGTTTCCGGAAATCGCTCTCTGCGTCCAGATGTGGCCGCAAACAGCAGCGTGTGGCACATGCACAATGCCCTTGGATTTCTGGGAGTGTCCGGGGTTGACAGACGGGAGTGTCGCCCTCCATCCCGTAAGGACCCCTTCTTCTGGTCCCTCTGCGGCTCTTTCTCGGAGGCCACGGCTTTGTCGTCCCCAGCGATGTCTTCGTGTAGCCATGGCGTCCCGTCCCGTTCCTTTGCTCTGCCCCGCAGCTCTCTGAATGGAGACGTGGCGAGAGCAGGGAGATTGCCAATGGGAGACGCCTGGTGGAGAGGAAGCAGGAGCTCTCTGCCCCGTCCTTGTTTACTCGCCTGTGACTCTCTGGAGTTGGCAGTGATCCCTCGAGATCGCTTTTCAGGGGACCGAGGAGTCCCTTTGCCAAGGCCACACATCGCTGCCGCAGTAGAGTTCACGGCAGCCCGCAGGTCACTTACGTTCCACACAAGGTCTCGGCCGGAGGGAGAAGCCGTGAGCTGTTAAGGCCGTTTGGAGACGGGTGCTGGTGAGAACCATTTGGGGGGATTTCTGTGTCTTGAAGAAGGTGAGATGGTTGAACTCTTGGGCTTGAACCTTGATGTGTTCTGGACCTGGCTGTTTGTCCTGGATCTTCAGGGACTTAGAGAGAGCTTGGCTTACAGTGAGACGCTCTCGGTTTTAAAGGGTCCAGGCTTATGTGTACGGATGAGATTGCTTCCTTTAATAATTCACTCACCAGCAGAATTAGCGACGATACGCAGATTAGGGAAGGTAGGGAATGACCTGTGACCACGTGTGTGCTTGATAGATCCTCGTTAATGAGAGCAACGATTTGACCCATTACGTATTTAATAAACGACCTTCAAGTGTAATACAGGCCTCCCCAGAAAATGTGCAATAGTCTGCGTGTGGATGCTCCTGTGTTTCCAATCTCATCTACACAAAGACTTTGAAATTACATATTATCATCGTTGCATTGCCAGCCCTATTTCCTTTTCTTTCCTGATTTTAATAGAAAGAGAAGTACTTCGTTCCTAATGTCTCAAGCTTTCTCTTTTATTGTTCTGTTCAATTTAGAAATACAAAGTGTAATTTTTTAAAAGCACGGGTTTTCTGAAAACAAAATCATTTCACCTCTGTCATTTCTCTACACTATGTATGTAATGCCGAATTTGTCTCCAAAGATAATGGGCTTTATCTGCCATCCTCGTAGAGTTGTTTCTCTGTGGCCAACTTGGTTATTTTGTTCAATTGCGTGATTTCAGAGGGAGGCTTCTGGTTCTCTCTTATTCTCTCTCTTTCTCTCTCTCTCTCTCTCTTGCTCTCACTCTCGCTCTCGCTCTCGCTCTCACTCTCTTTCTCTGTCTCTCAGTGTTGAGTTCTTCAAAGCCAACCATGTCATGGGTGAAACCTTATCATTTATCCAGTGACCATTTTCTCCCTAAGATGGAAGGACAATGATTTGTAGCTTAAAATTGGCCGCTGGACGAAGTGGGAAGACGAAGGCTGTAATCATAGACCCAATGTCATTTCGTGTTTGAGAAATGGCCAGATCCACTTTTGATCCTCCGCGACGCCTGCCCGTTGAAACTTTCACTTCCTTCTGATGATTTCACTTCTTTAGCACTGTACATATACACCTTTGTTCCACTAATGCACCGCGTAATGGCTCTGGAGACGCCGTTATTTATAGATTTCGGCTCCTTCAAAGAGCAGCTGCAAGAAATCGCACAAAAGGAGAACATCGCTGTAACCTGGTTTTGACCCCACGCTGGCTGCCAGGGAGGTGGGGGGTCTTGGATCTTGAAGGATGACTCATTAAGTGCACCCAAAGGTTATCGGGAAAAGATCTAACGTCTTCTAAAAATTCTCTTTCTTTGACACTTTAAATCCATCTGGATTTCAGGTTCCAACAGCGATTTTTTCTTTTTGTCTTCTTTATCTTTAGCTTCCAAACCTCCAGCCTTTGGGGTTGGACCCTGGAAAGGAAGTTTATCCTTCGTTTTTTGTTCCTTTATTACTTCCTTCCTTCCCTTTTATTTTCCTGTTTGCTTTTCTTTCTTCTGTGCCTAAATTTATTTGAAACACATATATATGTAATTGGTATATAATTTTAATATATTTTATAAATGTATAACTATATATTACAAACAATATGTTATATATAATATATATTGCAAATGTATTTTACATATGGAGAGAGATGGAGGGAAGGGAGGGAGGGATGGAGAAAGGGATGGAGAAAGAGAGAGAGAGAGAGAGAGAGAGAGAGAGAGAGAGAGAGAGAGGAGAGAGAACCTTCCAGGCACTCTGCTTGCTAGGAGCAGGGTACGCTAAGATGACTAGTTTTCTTAATCACTCCAAGTTTGTTGTATATTAGGGGCTACACATAAACTGGAATATGGAGTTACAGACGCCATATTGAATATGGAAAGGTTCAGAATGCTATGGGAGCACGGGGGAGGGAGTACATATCTTTTTTGTCTTCTTGCCATAAAGGACAAAGTACAAACTACATAGAGCAGGAGCAGCGTCCTCCTCAGGTGTGCTGTGCTGTGACATGTGTCCATTCGTGACGTTTGTGAAAAGAGTTCGGCGATTTTGTGAATGTCTGAGTAACGGGCCAGGCACCGAAGGAGACCTCTGATTTCATGTCAGGCGGGGCCGGGTTCAGCCCCGACTGAGCTGATCTTCGCCCCGTTCCGTCCTCTGCGCATTTCGTTGCCACGAGGTGACTTCGCTCTATCACCGAGAAAGATCTTTTCATCTCTATTTGATCTAATATTTTCTACTTTACAGTCCTCCCATCGGTAATGTCCTGTAAGATCTAATGCTTCATGAAATCTCACCTAATCCAGACCTCTTTTTTCAAAGCCTTCATTCTCCCCCCCCCCCATTAATCAGGAGACTTTTATCGTGAATAACCAACATACAGCATATAGTCACGTGCCGCTTAACGACGAGGATGCGTTCTGACAAACACTCCATTAGGCGATTTTGCCATTATGCGCACATCGTAGCGTGAAGTTACACAAACCTCGGTGGTACAGCCCACTACACACCTGGGCTATAGGATGCACCACTGTCACCTGTGGGCTCCATTGTCAATTAAAACACTAATGTGGCACTGACTCTATGGACAGACTTGAAAACGTGACCATGCTGGGTGGCATTGTACCTTAGGGAGTCTCCGTCATCAGCTGCCTCTTCATCCCCCTCTTCAAGCTCTCTCGTCTAAAGCCTCCCCAAAATGACTCTGTCTAAGGATTCAAGACCAATGTAGACTTCTCCGGCATTTCTGCTGATAGGGCAGGGGGAAAGTTTGCATTGTGTGTTTTCCAATGAACCACTTGAAAATCTGCCATAGACATTTACTTTCTCTGAAGTTTCTCTTTCCTTGGGGAGCCCACAAAAGTCCCTTATTTTTTTCCCCCTCAAAGCACTAATCTGTGGTGCCCTTTTCTGTGATACTTTGTAGAGCAATTCCACTCTGCCCCAAAACTTGCAGATTCTTCTCATCTCCTAGGTCAGACAAACAAAAGACCCAGCACTTAGCGGGGCCCATGTCCTTAGCTGCCTGTTCAGTAAGTAATTAGAGCATGTCCTTTAGGCTCCTTTTGTGTTTGAAGAGATAATAGTGAGAATTTTATTAAACCAATGAAAGACATTAAGCTTTACTATTTATTCCTCAATGGAAGGATTGTCTGAATCACTTAGTTTACCCATCTAGGAAGCATCATTATTCATAGACAATTGCGTAACTATTATGGAGTTTATACATAAGTAACATCCATTTAACAGTATTCTGTGTTGTTTTAAGCTATGGAATATTTTGATAACCTCAAGAAAGAATTCTACTGATTGCATGAAAACCAAAATGAGATATTTTCTTGATGATGGAAGAAGAAAGTAGAACTTTGAATTAGAGCACATTTTTCTTTTTGCTATACTTATAAACCATGATCATGCTAACGAATAATTTTTATAAAAATCAGAAAGTTTCAGATGTCGTATGAAATAAGTTTCCTTTGGAATCAGCTCTTGACAAGGCATTAATAAATCTGATTTTTCTCATTATAATTATTTTTCTCCTAAGTAGGCATGAGCCTAAAGACTTACATCGAACAAAATCATTTTTTAAAAAAAGAATTTTCAATACTTAATCTCCACTTCCTTTTAATAGGAATCTATGTTTTGTGGACAGTTGCAGATGGATTTTGTTGTTGAGTGTGTGTGTGTGTGTGTCCTTGGAACCGGTTACAGACAGGCAGAGTTAGAAAGAGTTGTGTTATTAAGAATGGGAGAAACCTGTGCCATTTTTTAAGGCCAAATTGTGTTTTTATAGGCTTGGTGAGTTTCAAAACCTATTTGCTTCATTGACATGGCTCAATACAACCCTGAGCATAAATGTAGCTTGTTGAACAGTTATGAAATTGGACATGAGGTCTTATACTTGTATATACCTTAACAAAGGACAGGTTAAATTCCAGATGAACTCTGGACAAAGCTGTACTGTTATCTTTGGTATTTTGTGCATCTGATTTCTTATGATGATCTAACCTTGCTAAAAGCTATAAATGGAGACTGCTAGTCTCACAATGGGTCATGAATTTCTTGAAAGCTTTTGTAGTTGCATAGGTAGAAAAAAAACAGATAGAAAAACTCATACATCTTTTAAATGGTATGATTTTATAAAGGAGTTGCGGACAATGAAGAGATATTCTGCTATGATTTAGGTGGGGCACGGAAAAGTAGGGCATCAGTTACTTTTAGAAATATCAAGTGTTATTCGCTGTTTATTACGTAATTATCCTGGGAACACAAAGATCCCAGGATACCTTAATGGGAACACTCCACTTCCAAATAAAATAATAATCATTAGCTCCTACTATATTCCAAGTGCTTTATTAGCCATCATTCTTAACTACCAACATCTCTGCATATAAATAAACATCATTAGGAATATTAATCTTTGTATAGTTTGGAAATAAAAAAAAAACTAAGGCAAAAAAATTGATTCGAATGATAAAATTTGAATCATCTTGAATCATTGGAAAAGGCAGACATCCAGTAGGGACAATAGATGGTAATAGAGAACAAAAGTAGTTCCTGTGGCTATTCACAGATCACCAGGCAGTAAGGAATTAATTAAAAATATCACCTTTCCTCTCAGCCAAGCAATAAAATCAAGTCTAATTTCTTAAAGCATTGCGTGGCATCCTCGAGACTCCTGGAAGCACCTAACGTGACAGAACTAACGTAAAGTCACTGTTCTGGGTACATGGAAGCCACATAAAGTTGTGTGTCACTCAAACTATTGGATTGGACGTTGAAAGAAGTGTAATACATCAAAAGTCAGTGACCCCTCAGAGGACCAATTCTGATTTACAAACCACATCTCGCCACTAAAGCAGCACTTTAAAAAAATTTTTTTTTTACTTTTTTTTTTTTTTTTTTTATGAAACAGTAGCAGTTTGTTAAGATGGGAGTGAAAACTGTGGGTAGAGGCTATGGGCCTCCGGGACTTGAGACGTCCCTTTGGAAGATCGAAATCACTAAGGTGAAAACTGCCATTGGAACAGACAGTGTCAGAGCGAGGAAGGCGAGCACCATCCCTGGTGGAGCACAAGTCAGTCTCCGATAGAAGGTTCCAGAACTGCAGCCTCATGGGACAGGAAAAAGAAAAAAATTGTGATTCTCACCTATCTGGGGCGAACCTGAGCTACGAGGAAGCCAGCCAGCTCAGTCTCATTTGGGGAGATAAGTGAGATAAACGGTGACCTTGGGATGATCTGAAGGGGCCCTACTGTGAGGCCATTTGAGCAGAAGAATGAGCGCTTTCTAGCCTGCCTCTGCTTTGGCGTTTTGCGATGCTCGGAGGTCAAGAGGAAAGAAGTGCTTGGAGGTTTCATCACAGAAATACTGCTGGTGTGTGGGGGGCTGAAGGTTAGCTGCATATTTATGTGATGGGGTCTGGTTTACATGGTGAGGGTCGCTCTGCCTGACAGTGTCCATTCCCCGAGATAATGGACGCACAACGTATACGCAAGTTCTGAATTCATTTGGGAAGTCGGGTTTAAGTGCACGGCATACAATATTTGTCCCGAGTTCAGTTTGCTTCCAAAGTTGGGGTCCTTCACCAGTGCGTGATGAAGATGTCTCATCTTCCTGACAGACTATGGGAAAAAAATTCCCCACGATTTCACAGGCCCCTCTCGTTGAGGGCTAGACATTTGTGGACCTCATGGAGACAGTTTGCTTGAGATAGTGAACTTGAACTTCCATTTGAATTAAACTTATACCTCACTGACAATACATTTTTGATTGACAGTCCAGTGTTGAAAGGGTTACTGATTCTTGCACCCGAGAGTCAAAGAAATAAAAGAGCACTCCATCAAAGGGCCACACTTTACACCAAGGTGCACTGATGGACAGACCGTAGCATCTCCTTCTAAAATATCCATTATCAGACACATGGTTTAGAACAATTTCCAAATATATCCCTAGGTCGAAATAAATATTCAAATTCAATTCTCACATCAGATGTAAAGCCAGACTTCCCAGCTCACCCATCTTAAACGTGGTCTGTGTCACCTTCCGCTTGTGAACTGGCGAGAATGCACCTAAAATGTGCGTGTTATGAATGCTATGTTTTTGCATCTTTAAGGATGGAGAGAAGGCATAGTGTTTTATAAATAACGTGATATGGAGGGGCCCTCTGCAATATTATTTAGTGTTTTATTGTTATCTGTTTTTGTTAGAAATATGCTTTGGAAAGTTCAGCACATACATACTTCTGTGTCTACACACACGCACACGCGCACACACGTGCTATGCAATTCTAGAGGAAACTGTGGCCAGCTGCATTTATCTTTCTATAGAACTCACAGACATGCTCAAGACGAATGCTTTTCCTTTGCACCGTCCAGCAAACCGTTCTTCCCTCCGCCTTCCCCAGCTATTGTGCCTGCGCTCCGCTCCTTTCCGAAGAGCTGCTTGCCTTTTTCTTCTCTTCCCTACTTTTTCCCCCACTGTCTGAATACATTTCACAGATGACTGTCTTCCAAAATAACAACATCAATTAAGTTTGTAACTTTAAAAAACCACCGCCCTGGGCCCCCGCGTCTGCCCGCTCATTGATGTCCGGTGCGTGGCGGAGGCTGTGTGCGGCCTGATAAGCCCGACAGCGCAGTCTCTTCCGTCACAGGCCAGGCCCCGGCTGCTCCAGCAAACAGCTGTCCGTGCAGCCAGCCCTGGCCCTCGCTGGGTCGAGAGCTGACCCACCCGTCTCCCAGGGCCCTGAAGCCACGCCAGGGGACAGCCGCTGAGCGTAGGCAGCAGCTCGGCCGCCCTGCCTCGGGCCAGGCGGTTTTCTCTATTGTGCGTGAGGGACAGTGCTTTCCCCACGAAGGGCAGGCCCCCTCGGTTCTGACGCTGGACTCACCATGCTCCTCTCCCCTTCCGCAGAACCCGATGACCTTCTCCGCGGGGACCCTGCACTCAGCCTTCCCAGCGCTCCCGGCTCCCAGGATGCTCGTGACGCAATAGTAGATGCAGGTGGCGTTGAAAGCGTCTCCCGCTGTCCCCAGCAGCTTCCTCAGATGATGGCTGCAGGTAAATGTCCACAGTCGGCCCCGGTCACCGGGCACCTTGAGTTCTTGGTGGGAAAGTGAGGCCAGCCATGAAAATGTGCATTGAAGCCAGAGCCCGGAGCGCCAAGTCAGATTGGACGTCTTTTGCTGTGTGTGTGTGCGTGCGTGTGTGTGTCTGTTAGCTCTGCGCTATTTTTTAATGTCATTTATTTGTTTCTTTTGTTTCGATGAAAGTCTGTGCTTATAAGAAATGTTTTGGAAAAGCCACAGTAGGCAGACAGCTGTCCTGTCACGATGGAGGCTCGTCAAGAAGGGGCTCCGTTATGAGATCGCACTTCATCCTCTCAGGGGCCAGTGTCATGACGTGACAGCGATTTTAGAGATTCTGTTAGATAATCAAAAGGTGCACCTGCTCTAGAATGGTCCTCAGAAACAGATGCATTTGTTTATCCTCAGCCGGCCTGGTCACCTGGCTTGTTTGGCCGAGCGGGTGACCCTGCTTTGCCCCTCAGCCTTGGCACTCGGCTAACGTGTCGCCGGGGGAAGGAAGCGATTGGCCAGTTCTCTCCAGGGGCGCGTCTTCCATGGTGTCCCTTGTGGAACACACACCACGTGTCATCAGGTTCCCTCCCAGAATGTGTTCAGACTCTTCCCGTTTGGGTCCGAAGGAAAAATCACTGTAGATTAAGGTGCCATGTTTTTTCCTGTGGTTTGGGAATGAGCCAAAGAAAGCCAGCCTCCCATCTCCAGAAACGGGGTCTGTAAAAACAAACACCCTTGGCTGTCGACTCGAAGTCATTGTTTGTTTGTTTGTTTATTTGTTTTTTCCTGCAGCCGCCGATGGTTTGGGGAGCCTAGCGATAGACACAACCCAGCTCAACATGTCCATGACGGATCCCACGGCCTGGGCCACTGCCATGAATAATTTGGGCATGGTGCCCGTGGGGTTGCCCGGACAGCAGCTCGTGTCTGGTAAGCTTTCTCCCGGGTCTGACGACACGGGCAGCGGTGCCAGAGGGGGCGGGTGACAGGTGCGCAGTAATCTCCTCACACCAAGTGTGGGGCACGGGCTGTGGTTCATGACTGGGCCACGCTTGGCAGGCTGTGCCTGAGATCCTGGCCCTCGTCGCCGTGCCCTTCTGCCCAGGAGCTGTGCTCAGGAAAAGGGCCACATGCCATGTCCCTCGTCGGTAGCACTGCCACCTCAACTTTGTATTTTAAACTGGCAAACAGAGGGCTCATATGTGCTTCCCCATTCGCAAAACTCTCTCACGTACATTACGCCATTTGATTTCACGGTCTTCTCTTTGGGATAGGCGGACCCTGGTTGTCCTTCTCGTTCGTGTTCCCATTTTAAACGCAGAGAGCGACAGTTCAGGAAGCTTTTCCCAGCCCTTATTTTTCCTCCACAGCTTGGAATCGTGATTCAGTGCATTCGGTGGGGGAATGTTTGGCAATGTCACAAAGAGAGGAGGTCATCATTTAATTTAATTTGATACGTGTTTTTTGTGATTTTTTTTCCGTGTGCCCTGTCACAGGAGCTTTGGGAAACATTTTAAGCGTATTAAATACATACGTATCCTTGAGAAGTGTGTCTCCCTACACTGAAAAACCCAGCAACAAAGGTGATGCGGAGAATCAGGTGTTAGGTAGTGGTTCAGGTTAGCCGTGAGTGTAGTACTTTCCAGAAAGATCCATTCCTGGGGCTCTGAGGGAAGATGTTATCAGGGAGATGGGCCTTGAGCTGTCTGGAAGGACATGTGGATTTTTAATATTCACTCACTCATTCACTCACCACATATTTATTGAGACGTGGTCCCAACACAGGGGACTCCAGCAGGGAACAAGACCAGTACGGTCCCTGCCCTCCCAGACTGTGCATGGCGAGGTGACAGCCGGTTTTTATACAAGCTCCACCCCCGCGGGCCTGCGTGCCTCATGCTGAGTTGACCGAGCATTTGGTTTCTTTCTTTCTTTTCCATTTTTTTCTGTCAATAGTGTTCATAGATGCGAAAGTCTAAACCAGCTGTGGTCAATTCCATGTAATTTGTGTGCATGTGTGTACATGTATCCAAACACATATGGATACACACACATGCGTGTAGATATGTGTAGGTAGTTCTATTTTTAATATAACTAGAAAGCACATGAGAGAAGATAGGAGGCAGGGGAAAGTGGGAGACAGGACAAGGAGAGTCAAAGATTGAGCTATAGAACATACTTAGGTTATTTATAAAATTCTCCGAAACGTTGTAGAATTCATACAGTTGAACCTCAGTCTGCTACGGGACATATGTGCGTATGTACGTGAATGAGATGCTCTATGATATATATGCAAGTGTATTTATCCAGACCCCGTTTCCCTAAAGCTCATCTAGACAGACGCCTTTTTCTAACAACTTGAGAGTAAAGACTTGCATTTTTTTCACCCACATGTCCTCGGCTGCCTAATCGAAATATTCCCATGGCAGAAATGACTCTCATCTCTTAACTCCCGCTTCTCTCAGAAGGTGGTGTGTGGCGTCCAGAGTAAGCCACACCTCAATATTTCGTTATTTCTTCTTCTTATTTTGAGTCTTCTGACATTTTTGACCATGACCAATATATGATTTTCTCACCAACTTACCATGAAAAGAATTACAGCCTTACTCATTGTAGAAAATGTACCGTATCCGCCCCAAATTACGTTCTCTATCTCCTGCATTAGCCAAACTGCGTAAACTGAATTTTAAGGCCCTCGTGGTCTCCCTGGCGTCCCTTCTTTATTTCCAGGCTCTGCCCATCGAATTGCACTTTGCATTGTTCTCGGGGCTGCCCGCCAACTCCGTTTCTTGACACGGTCTCCCTGCCAGGGGTGTTTCTGTATTTTCTTACATTCTTTTGTTCTGTGCAAACATTTTAAATACAAGATTTTCGATGACTCATTTTTAGCACCTTATTCTAAATGGTTTTTCCATTTTATTGTTTTATATCAAGACGTCGTAAATCCTCCGTTGCATAAATCTTGCCCAGCTTTGCGAACCATTCCAGTCTTACATGTGGGCTGCTTGCATTTTCTCACTCTTACTGGCCAAGCTGCTTTGGCGAACTTAACTCTCTTCGAGCATGTGGAAGCATTTCACCTTTTCTCGAAAATGATGATCGCACCTCTCTCACGGGCCCGTTGTCAGATTTGAATGTGATAACGTCCATTAAGCACTGCTAGCTGTGTCTTCCCAGCATAGCCAGAGAGCCAAGAATATCGCTTCTCCGTCGGTTTCCACGCGGGCCCCTTCTGGAATTCTCCAGTGCGGCTGTTGGACGTGAAGCAATAGTCTTGAACGTCTCAGGAGGGATTCAAAGATTATTTCGTGTAACCTTCCTTCCAAGGAATCTGTAAAACATCTCTGGCGGCATTAGGGAGAGGCTAGATTTTATGAGCACTTGGCTTTCTCCAAACATTCCTGGTATTTTTTTTAAATGACCAACTAACTCTTCCCATGTTTGTTAAAATTCAGCTGACACTGAGTCCTTCTTCTGTTCTTTAAAATGAGCAGCAAAGCAAGCAAGGCAGATGTCCCAGGAGGCACACCAAGTCCCACGTGCCTCTCTGGCGTGTAGAGTGAACCCCCAGTCACGCCCCTTGCACCTTCTTCCCACTTCCTCACCCACGCACACCTCACCGCATCTGCACTCCGACCTTCACGAAAGGCCCTCTTAACCTTCCTCGGCACGAAGGGCAACTTGAGACCATTATATGTCATGCGTGCCTTTTATCCAAAATATACCGAATTGTTATACTCAAGCCCTGGGTCGCCTCTTCCAAAGTCTTTGTTTGTGAGGTAATATTTCCCTCCACGTGACTATTTCATATTCATTTTATTCTCTGTAGTTTTAGTTTTGAGGATTTGCTGCTGCTGTTGTTGTTGTTGTTGTTGTTGTTGTTGTTGTTGTTGCTGTTGTGTTATGGATTTCTTCTTCTTATCAAGATTTTGTGCATTCGTGCAGATCTGGGATTTTCTAAACTGGTCTGTTGGAGCATCAGTGTCCCCTAGCTATTGTTCGGAGGGACATGTGTCACACAAGTATTCACATGACCTGACAGCCATGGCAAAGTCTGGGTTTAACGCAGAGGGTCGCTTTTTCCATGAGTTTCCTTAGAGCGTTTCTATGCTAACACGCGACATGCAGTTTCAAAGAGTGGTGTCCAGGACACAGGACTCCCCAAACTTGATTTAGCTTTTTAAAAAACTATCTGTTCCTATCTGAGGAGACACTGGAATGCAGCCATCGACACCAAATTTTTTCATCAGCTGTGGAGACCCTTTTCTGTCCACCTTTGCCACATGTGAGACCTTTTCTGGGATCCAGTTGACAAGTTTGTTAGTTTGTGCCTTCGCTGAACAGTGTCACTCCCTGACCTCAAGTGTCAGAACGATTCTCTCGTGGTCAGGTGTTGCCCGAGGCCTCCCCACTTGTCTGTGGTACACATCGTCACTTCCCAGGGGCCCCCGCCTCTGGTGTCATGAGCCGAAATCCAGAATGTCAAATCCCGAGCTCTGATACCATCTGTGTGACCAGCTGCTCCCTCCCCACGTCCCCTGGCTTCTTGTCCAGAGTTATAATCACCAACTGGGAGAGTTGAAAACCAGCAGCTGAGGGCCCAGGTTTCAAGTTTCTTGCCCGGGCCCTCACGGGGACTGGTAATACTCCCTGGACATACTCTGGCCACGAGATTTTAGCTTGCTTTCTTCTAAACTACTACTACTAC